>JBBPUO010000006.1:122198-147090 GCA_038094755.1 Caloboletus firmus | reverse complement strand
ATAGTGACATGGACCGATCCCGCGTGGGGAAAAATCACACGACCAACTCGTGCCGGAAGAAAATCAGAGTGCGAGAAAAAAAAAGAACGAAAAGAGAGAACTTGTCGGAGAAGGAGGGGGAGTAGTAACGCCCTAAGCGATACGACCGCGGGCAGAGGGTATTCTCGAATGGAGGCACATATAATTCGACAAGTGATGCGCCACATTCCTAAAGCCCCTGTACATGTAGGTACCCCCAGATCCGCGATGGTCTTCGTCAAAGGGTAGTGTGTGCTACGTCCTGTCGGCATACTCCTCGATGATTGATCGTGGCTTAGAGTACACTCCAAGTGGCGTGTACTGCATGTCAGGGAAGCTGCGTGGTCCAGTCAGCATTCAGCGGAGTTCGGCGCAGAGAGGTGACCGACCCAAAAGCGCTTGGTCCCCCAAGCTCTAATCCTCTTTGGGTATTCGTCCACTGAGGGGCGGCTGTTATCCCGAGGACCAAAACCCTCAACCCGTATTTGTACTGCGGAGTACCGAGGGCTGAACCGCTCTGGGCGTCGAGCACAGCAATGAGATCGGGCACAGTGGCTAGCATCTGCGAGCCAACAGCCTATGTCAGAGTGTGCTTGCAGTGAGAGAATTCAGCGGTTCGGCACCTTTATTTGGCCATCCTGTGTTGTATGCTCTGCATATAGGTTCTCGTTCTTGAAGGGTATGGTTAATGTTCCGTTGAACACTGCCTGGCTGTTGTTTGAATCACGCCTCGCATCTTCGTCCGCGGACAGAGCTGCGATGACTACCTCCCCTATCGTATGTCCTTTATACAATCTTGGAAATAATGAGCCTGGTTGCATCTTTGGGGGATGCGTCAAGACATACCTTCTACGAACGTCGATGATCTTCCCGCTGAACAGTACCTTTGCCGTCTTTGCCCCTCCAACAGCTTCGACGATGACTTGACCTATCTGGTCAATGTTTGACTGCTTCCGCGCAAGAGCGATGGCTCTTCCAATGCGCCAGCTCAACGATACCGTGTTCACGATCATACAACCTCCCAGATCCTTGGCTCGTAACGGCCGACTGGCCAGACCCACGTATGTTCTAACGTCTCTTGAAATGAAACTGAGTGGCGATGCTCTACGGCAACTCACCCCATCTCGACACAGGCCGCTCGCAGCGACGCATCAACGTCGGCGTCCCGCTTTGCCTTGGTCATGAACTGTGTAACGTGATCAGGGTCGCAGGCTCGGGTTAAGCTTTCTTTTAGGGGTAAAGACTAACCATGACGTTACCATCCCCGCTCGATATAACGTTGGGAAGAAGGTTCAGCCGACGACCTCCTTCGTCGTATGCGTTGGCAGTCGTTTGGTGCCACTATACAATTCTTGAGCTTAGTTCCATCTACGCGTCATTCTCGGATGAAGCGATCGCCTACGGTTGGATATGCACGACCCTGAAGAAGGGGACTTGACATCGAGGTCTGCGGGGAGAGGATCGTTGTTACATACCATAAAATCTCCATCGACGATCGGGATGTCATAGTTCTTTGTGGCGGCTGTGATCATCTGAACGAGATGTTAGCCCGAGAAACTGAAGTGACGAGAAATTCACGCTGATCATCCCGTTTCCTCCTCCGATTTCCAACGCACAAAGAGCGTCAGGTTTCGTTATCTGTGGATCTGGATGAGACCCAGTCGCTATCGGTACTGTGCGACGTGACTTGCCCCCAGGAATGCCCAAAGATCAGCGCTCGCTTCGTTGTACCTGGAAAATGGTCAATGAGAAGAGGCAGTGTGGACACACGTACTCGTTTCCAAGTAACCTCTCCGAACACACCTCCGGACTACCCATCCCGCCACCCCAACCAACGAGTGCATCTTGGGTGAGAGAACCCAAATCGATAACACGGATGACGTCTCCGTTGCGCACCATCTCTCGTAGCTCCAAGAAGATATGTAACGGCGAGCCACCTCCACCACAGCCCAGAACGTAGCATCCGTCCGCTATCCACTCGAGGTCAACTTCAGATACAAACCACTGTTTATCCTCCACCCTAGGTTTGTACGAAAGGATGTCATCAGCCGAGTCCGATGAAAAATCCTCTCCAGACACAGCGTCTGATGGTGTTAGGGAAAGTGCTATAGTATTCTCATTAGACGGGTTGGAGCTAGAATCGTCGTCGTCATCAATCTCATCCGGGACCGCATTTCCACTCCAATCACCAGCGGCCTTAACGTAGAAGCGACATCTTCCGGTGGTATATGCGATGGGTATCACCTCGCTTTCGACAATGGAAACATGGTTCGGAGCGGCACCAGAAGCCACTGCGCGGGCGATGGCTTTGGCTTCGATGGCTTTTCTCGCTTCGGACACGGAGGTAGACGAAATGTCTTCAAAGGAGTCGATTGTACCAGATATCTGCCTATCGATGAGCTATTGCCTAAGTGCCGCCTGAGATGCCATTCTTACCTGAGCAATGGCAGCACCAACTGCATTCGCGACGTCGTAATGTGGGAACCTATGCACCCGACTAATCCCAACAAGTTCGTCCGGTGCTAAAATCGATCCTCCGCCGACAAGATAGACGGGGATATCCGCCGCTGACGTCTTCATCGCGTCCAGTGTGTTCTGCAACATGCTCTTAATTGCCTTTTGCGCACCATTGATCATGGATTGGTCAAGACCCGCTACACGGGAAACGTCTCCAATGGACACCCGTCCAGCAGCGACGGCAATGTCCGTAGCGGTAAGCGTTACACCGTTGAAAACACGGGCTTCGGAAGTGATTTTGTGTCCCACCGAGTCAGGACCGATAGTTACCCGTTTGGAGTGAGAATCCTGGCGGACGATAGAGCCACCTCCGAGACCGATGCTAGAACGGAGATTTGCGATGAGCAAAGTCTCTGGGAGAGAAACGTGTAAGGTTACCTGGCGACATGAGGCATAGAGAAGTTCAACAAAACCCCGCAGAGTTCATGCTGGGCTGCAGCTTGCCGAGGGAAACCGCTTGGCCTTCAGAGAAGGGTGTCAGAACTAAGGATGTTCGATCCGGTTAGGATAAACACGAACAGAAGCATTCCGATATCCGTCTGCGAATTGCATCCGCTATAGAGTCCGAGAAAAAGGAAGGGGACAAGGACGAACCGTTGTTCCTCCTATATCGACCACCAACGCGGATTCTTTGGAGATGTCAGACTGGAAGGATGCCAGAAACGCGGCTCCCCTCATTGAATTGGTGGGACCAGAAGAACTATGGAATCATCGTGATCGAAATTTCGATCAAAGATAAGTGAATTGTTGAAGCTCTGGATGCATTAATGAGGACTTACAAGGTCCGGATGGGTAATTTAGCGGCCTGCGCGCAGTTAAGTAAGGTTCCATCGTTACTCGTGATAAACACAGGGCATCTTAGGTGTAATGCACGTGCTGCTTTCTGGAAGCCTGTGACGGTCTTCTTTGCATACCTGAGAAGCGAGGCGTTGAGAATGGTAGCATTCTCGCGTTCCAGGAGGCCAATGTGAGCCACGTCCTTGGAACACACGACATTGTGGTGTGGTAATTTTGCTCGCACGATCGAAGCGACGTGTTCTTCTTGTTTCAGGATGGAATCGATTGGCGCAAAGACCGAGATGATCGCAACTGCGTGGACGTCCTTTTGGAGTGTTTTTACGTTTAATGCGGGACGTTACGGCAAGTTGATATGCAGAACAGACGTGCCTCTTTGTCGATCTCGTCGCAGGCGGACTCAATCTCTGTGGCGTTGACGCTCGCAATTTCGCTCCCATCGATCTGCAGTCCACCCGAAAGGAGGAAAGAGGGGCCCTTCAAGACTGACGAGCCCAAGGTGTTGATGATCGTCAAATCGGACGATTAGGAACAACTTACTGTTCTTCAGGTCGAGTGGAAAACCAACGAAGGGGGGAGTACCGTGGGTGAATGGACCACAGAGACGGATGACCGCTACCCGATCTAGACGGGCGCGATTTCTTTCGACAACTGCATTCACAAAGTGCTGAAGAGAATTGAGTTGGGTAGCGGGGTGTAGCTGGGTGACATACAGTTGTGCCGATGGAGATTGCCTGGATGTCGGTGACATGTGGGACCTGGTTGATGACGCTTTGGATAGCACACTGGATGCCCTGGGTGACATCCACAGTGGTCGGGTGTTTGGCAGATGCGAGGACCTGTGCCTGTGATATGTTGAGCAGGACGGCATCGCTGGTGGAAGATGGGATGAGTTAGGGATACACAGTAGAGAGAGGACGTACGTGTTAGTCCCTCCGACGTCGACGCCGAGACGGAGGACGGGTTTCTTACTATCGGTCATTACTGTCAAACCAAATGTATGTACTTGATCCTGAAGCGAACAAGAGTGGGTGATGTGAAAGTATTACTCGAAAAAGGCAAGTCATAGTTGGTTGAGTCCAACCCACGTTGAATAAAGTCGACCAGTCCCCGCGCGCTGCTGTTGCGGCGCTGGCAAAATTCTGACGAGCGGCCGTCTCCAACGATGGCCAGCCCATCCGACGGTCTCGCTGCCACTCTTTCTTCTTTGCCTGACCTTTCCATAAACCCCTTTGCTTCCCCTTCAGAGCGCAAATTCCAGCTCCAGCTCCTCCTCGACAACAAGGAAAAGCAACTCCAACAAGCCGGTGCACTCGGTCAACGCGTTCTCGCTCAGCAGATCGAGCTCGAGGAGAAGATCCGTCATCTCCAGGATTTCGATGTAGAGCGCGGAGACGACGAAGATCTCGACACAGACGCCCGAGAACGCTACCGTGAACTTGGAGACACCATCAAGGCTTGGGACCTCGAAAACGCCCAGCTATCCAGCGCATTCGGTCCAAAGGTATATCCCTCGTCTTCTCTTTGCCATGGAAATCTCCTCCGAGTCATCTCTCGCTCGTGTCTACGTCCTTCTCTCCGAGCCTCGTGGCCTCCACGCACATTGACCACTTGTCGCCCCCGAATCTCTGGTGCTCACTCGAGTCGCCTTCATTTGTCTCTGCCACCCATGCGACGTTGTAGGCACACCTTGCCACCTGCTTAACAGAGATGACGCGTCCATTCCGTGGCACACGTTCATAATGTGTCATTTTCACTTCATTCTCCTTCATTTTCCCTTGCCTTTTGTTTGTTACTGACTTTCACTCCTTAGGGTTCCGCAGAGGACACGTTTTCTCCAGTAATCCCAGTTAAGGATCTTGCTCGCGATGAACCGGAACGGTCCAAAGCTTCCTCCTCTTCCGCTGCCCAGTCTCGTCGAGCCAAAAACGCAGCTCACAGAGCAGATGACGTTGGTGCGTCCTGCCCCATCAGATCGGAGCCATCTCTCCTAAACCTCATATTCATCTCCGTCCCCTAGAATTCGCATTTGAAATCGGTAGCGGTCTGCTGACCGAGGTCCGACGTCTCCAGAGTCTTCTCGGAGAGCGCGACAAGGTGATACAGGACATGAAAGAGGAAAAGGATGATCTCGACAAGAGTATCGAATCCCTTCGTACCGCCCTCCGTTCACAAGAACAAAGTTCAGGTATGTATGTCACCATTCCAACCTCGCCTCCTATTCATACCCACCCCGATCAGACAAGTTCAAGGAAGAGAACTGGAACCTCGAAGTCACCCTGCAAGAGCTCCGCACACAGCTCTCCGACTCTCAAAGCACCGCGCAGAGATTGGAATCCGAGCACAAACGACTCACCAAGTTGCTCAACACAGCACGTGAATCCGCAGACCAACACAAGAATGAAGCTGAGCGCACAAAGACCGCATTCGACGAATTCAAAGCCAAACATGACACGGAGTTTGCTCAGGCACGGAAACATGCCGCAGGCCTGCAGCGCGATAAATCCGATTTGCAGTCCGCACTCGATACTTTGAAAGCGGAAGTGGCGAAAGCAAATCGGAGACTGGGCCCCAAGTTTGGCTCTCCTCTCACCCCGGGTACAGGGGACCCCAAAGACTTTTTGACCCCTGCTACTGCTGACGAGGATGATGTATTCACTATCGGAGGCCCGTCTACGAGCAGGAAGCGCCAGGACACCTCGGTTGTTTTCCAGCCAGAGTCTTTCGAGGACCTTGCTGATGTGTCCCCCGACCCGTCGCCTTCACGTCCTTTCCACGCATCTAATCACCCCAACAAGGAAATAGAAGCGCTTCAGCAGAGACTATTCCATGCTGAGAGGCAGATCAAGACACTCAAGGGCTCCCTCCATCGCGAGAAAGAGTTGCGCATGGATTACAAGCGTAAATTAGAAACCTCGTCTGGGTATGTTCACGACGAGAACGAGCCACCGGAGAGTGAGCTATTTGAAGACATTGATGCACCGTCATCTGCCACAAACGCCAAGCCAAGACACAAGGTCACCCCCTTCCGCGCTGGTAGAGGTCGTGGTCGGAGAGGCCGCGGCGGTGTTTCACTCTCTGAACGACTTGAGAAGGCTAGTCGCAATCGTTCACCAAACGGTGTCGACGAACTCGGTATCAGGTCAACGCCTCCTGTCCCATCAATCCCAGGTGCCTTCCGCGACCAGGAAGGTGGCGCTGATGAATTTGACCTCGACGCGTCTGACGACGAGCTCAACGAGGAAGATGCGCAGCAGCGCGGTCTGGAAGTTTCACCGCTCGCCCCAGTCTCAAATCGCACGAGTGTTGACGGAATGGACCCCGTCTTTGCAAATGTGCTCCGCAAGTCAGCATCATACAGTTCTTTCCGATCGGGCACCAGTCCTCTACGCCAATCCGTTCTCTCGCGCAGTGGACGCGGCAGTGCTCCACGCCGTGCGCGCGGTGGTGCTGCGTTCCAGGAAGCACGTCCGCCTTCACTCGTCGGACAGCCTGAGGCACTGTCTACAGCGCTTTCCGCAGAATTGGGCGTAGGGACGGCCAGTGTGGTCGAAGATGACATCATCGACGGGGAGCGGGAGACCAAGGAAGCTGAATGCCAGACCAATGAGGGTGAACTGACATTGTTGGTCCCTACTCTTGCGCCGATTACAACCGAGATTGGTATACAGGCGGAAGCCGCCGTTTCCCTTGTCACTTCAGACATGTCTTCCCAGACGGATGAGGTTGTCCTCCAACACACCGATACGGCCACTCCTTTCCCCAGGCACCCTCATCACCCTGTATTCTCCCCCACGCTACGTCGCACAACACTCATGCAGTCCGATTTCTCCAAGTCTTCTGACGATGGCAGCGGCGACATTACTGTACGGAACGGCCGCATGCCTGGCTCTCTTTCCACTGCCACCGAATCCAACTACGAATCTGAGTCCGACATCGATGACGGTGCCACCGAGACGGGTGCAGAGACAGAGACAGATGCAGACGATTATCAAGACGCGCGAATGAGTATTGGGATGACGACGCCTTCCGAGTCGCGCGAAGACTTCCACTCGATGTTGACAATCTCGGACAACGATTATTCTGAGAGCGACGAGGAGAGTATCAAGGCATCGAGGATCTCGAGTCGGGCGGGTTGGTCATCGGTCGCGTCCTTTACGGATCGGAGGGGGATGTATGGGCTTGAATTGCCAGGGAGACCTGTCGAGTATGACGAAAAGGGCGTTGGCGCCGAGTTTGAAGATGTCAAGATCGTCGAAGTGATCAAGGAAGTTGTCAAGGAGATCGAGGTTATCAAAGAGGTGGTCAAGGAAGTTGAGGTGGTCAAAGAGGTAGAGGTGATCAAGGAAGTGGAAAAACCCATCGAGGTCTTCAGGGAGGTTGAGAAGCCCGTTGAGGTACTCAAGGAGATTGAAAAGCCGATTGAAGTGATCAAGGAAGTCGACAGGCCAGTCGAGGTCATCAAGTACGTCGATAAGCCAGTCGAGGTTGAAGTCATCAAGTATGTCGAGAAACCGGTCGAGGTTACCAAGTACATCGAGCAACCGAAGCCGGAGATTAGGGAGATGTCGATACAAACAGATACCCAGCGACCTGTCACCCCTCCCAGTGCTTTAGCCGCCATTCGTTCCTCCACGCCTTCTTCAGGGAAGCAGGATGTCTCGAGCTCTTCCATCACCCCCCTCGCTCATGCTGCCGCTCCGGGAACACCTATGAGTCTCTACAGAGTTGGAACTAGTGGACAGCAGTTCCAATTCGTGTCATCTTCATCGCCGACCTCACCAGCCTCAGGACCGATCTCACCTGTCAGTGCTATCAGAGATTCCGTGGTTGCAACGTTCAACATGATCCAATCCCGTGTAAGTCATTCTGAGCAACGGCAGTCTGTTGACTCCACTATTTCTCCTTCTGTCGAGGACCCTGCGAAACGGTCTCGTACGTCGTCGAATGTACCTTCGGTGGTTGACAAGACACGTCCACCGACGATGGCTTTGCCTCCTCCTCCCCGTCAACCTCCCCCACCCAGCAGCATGCCTCCACCGTCGTTTATACCCGAGAGAAAATTCCCAACGACTTCATCTGCCTCGGGTGATGTTCCTCCCCCGAGGCCATCGTCACCCCCACCACCAGAGCTCATCCAACGGGCGACCACTCCAACGTTTGGTGCAATGCTCTCCGTGAACAACAAAGGGTCATATGGACCGAGACAGCATGGATCGAGTATGCCTCCTTCATCGAATATCCGCCAGCCGCCGTCCACAAGCAGCTTCAGATCCGCCGCAAATGCCGCTGCCCATGCACAGAGTTCGCATCCCCCTTCTGGTTTGCCATCATGGAGCGTTCGGGAGAAGGAGCGTAGGGAATTGTCGAGTACTTCTCTCACCTCGGACCGCAGCGCTCTCTCTCCGCGGTCGTCGATGTCATCGGATCACAATCCATTCATGAACCGCGGACACACCCAAGGCGCCTCTGCTGTACCCGCTCCAGGCACAGACCAGACTGGCGGTGCGACGGATCCTACTGTCATTCATGCCATTACTCAAACGATGATCGGAGAGTTCTTGTACAAGTATACAAGACGCGCGATTGGGAAGGGATACGGAGAGAAGCGACACAAGCGATTCTTTTGGGTGCATCCATACACCAAGACGTTGTACTGGAGCTCCGCTGATCCCGGCTCGTCAAATGTGTCAGAGTCGAGCGCTAAGAGTGGTAAGTTCGTTTTTGTGCGCGGCATGGTGGCTTCGCTGAGCGGTCGATTGATGCGTTTTGTTCGCAGCTTACATCGAAGGCGTACGTTCGGTTCTGGATCCCAACCCCATGCCGCCTGGGCTGTACCAATATAGTGTGGTGATCTCGACGGCTCAAAGGGAGATGAAGATCACTGCACCCACGAAGGAGCGCCACGACATATGGCTAAATGTAGGCTATCTCTGCCTTGGCTCCACACGCCAATGACGATTTTCTGATGACTACCCTTTTCAGGCTCTCAAGTATCTTTTGGCTCGTCCCAACCCAAACACGGTAGCGTCCCCAAATCGTAACCAGAATGGTGTGGCTCCTACGAGCCCCATGTCGCACAGCGCTGAGTTCACGGACGACGACCACCGTCACCGAGTTGATTCGAGTCCCCACAGCCAGCGGAGCGACCGGAGCAGCCACAACGGCATCAGCACGACGCCCCGTGGAAAGCGGAGCCGCTCCCAGCTCTCCGTCAGGGGCTCCCTTGGCAAGCGCACTGGGACGCCTGCAGCAGAATATCTTCGATGGGCCGCGCCGGAGAGCCCGTACAGTCCTACTCGGTCGTTTGAACAAGTGTTGTCCGGGAACGGGCAAGATGACGAGGAACTCGAGTTCGAGCTACATGGCGGATCGCAATCCGAGAATGACTTTGAGGGGCTCGAAAACGTGCGCGCATGTTGCGATGGAAGGCACACGGTTGGTCCTCCGGGACATCATCATCATCACCACACACATCCTCATCACGAGCACCTGGATGTCAATGCACCTGCGCGTCCCGTCTCACCAGCTTGGTCCCTCCGATCACGCACGGGGAGCGCACAGTCTCACGAAACTGGTGGTTTGTTCTCATGGGGCCGGGGAGACGATGGTAAGCTCCGGTTTGGCTCGAGACGATCTGCAAAGACGGTCAACACAGTCAATACGGTCAGCACGGTCAGCACGACTGGGGATCGATGATGATGGACCATTAACCCTCGTATCTCACTCGCTCTACATATTCCCCTTACAGCATATCGCATCACATGTTTTCCGCGCTTGTGCTCGTTTTCTCCCATCTGTTCAAGTTTTTCTGTTGTTCTTTCTTTCGTCCCTTATTTTACAACTCTCGTTTATGAGTCATTCTACGCTCTTTTGGTAATTTTTTGCTATCGATTTGGACGCACGGTCATTGGCCCATACCACTTTTACCTTTTTTTTTTCGCGTGTGTAGCATGCAGGCTTTGTGCTTTCTTTTTTTCTTTTCCTCTATTCTCTGACTGTCTTTGGCTATCTTAGAAACCACCACACTCCTTTAGTATGGAATACAGGATATCGATCCACCTATCGTCTAACTCTTCGTTCATTGTGTAAATTTACTCATTTTATGAATGCCATCCATCCGTCATATCTGCATGGTGTGAGTACAACAAGCAAGAAACCCGCGTGTAGTGTTGGACAAGTAAACAAATAAACAAACCAAAAAAAAGAAAGGGTAATCAACGTCAAATCATCTCAAGACCATGACCATGTGTCATTAACGAGGACCATAACACTGTGCAGGGGTTACGCGCAACGGTCTTGCATTTACACGACGATTTCATCGACCTTGGAGCGATGAATGCAAAAACCCTGGAACCATTTCCACCGTCAACGCACACGGACAGGGCTGGGGGGGGATGGTCAAAACGTGGGTGCGTACCGGCGTTACCCACTCTTTACACCCACAGCATACGCCTGCCCAATCATAGTTGCCAATCTTGGCGCCGCATTTCTTGTTAGGGCAGACAATCTTGCCGGCGAGCTCTCCACCTGCAAGCGCCGGCTCCATCCATTTCATCTTATTGCCAACGTGTCCGTCAGACCCGAGCTTACGGCGAAAAAAAAAAAAAGAAGGGCGGG
Source organism: Caloboletus firmus (assembly GCA_038094755.1). Taxonomy (NCBI): domain Eukaryota; kingdom Fungi; phylum Basidiomycota; class Agaricomycetes; order Boletales; family Boletaceae; genus Caloboletus; species Caloboletus firmus. Next base: position 136,140 of record JBBPUO010000006.1, on the reverse strand, counting down.
AAGGAAAGGCGTACCGGTTCCACAAAGTAACCCGAACATTTCGGGTTCACTAGTATTGGAGGGCTCAGGGTGGCCCCGGTGCCGCTCAAGCTTGTCATGCTCAGACTCGTCGCGACGCGCAACGTGGCCAGCTTCGGATTAGACGAGAGCTGCGCAGCGAGGTCTGCGCCGCTCACGTAGGATGTTCCACTTGCGGAGGGGAGCGGCGCCGGAGACGAGGTGCGCTTGGCGTTGTCGACGACCGACGGGAACGGCGGTAGATGCGTCAGCTCCTCGGGTGATTGGACAGCGCCACTCGCCATGCTCTCCTCGAGCGCATGTGATAAATCCCGACCGATGCCCTCCATCGAGAGCCGTGAGGGCCGGAAGGGCCGTCCGTCGGGTAGCGACGGACGGCGTGAAGGCGGGTTAAGCGCCATGGTGGTATTACCACCACTATTACTCGACCCGTGGGCGGATGTCGTAGGCTTGTTGGCATCCGATTCGTCCGAATCGTCGGTTTCGAGGGCAGACATGGAGAGGGACTCGAGGAGCCCACGACCGCCGAGCGCAGCAAGAATGGCTGGTCGTCCTTCTGCGACCCCGTTCGACCCCGAATTAAGTCGAGAGCGGGGTTGGCTCGTCGACGGGCGGCGGGAGATGGTGACGTTTAGACTGGTGGATGCGCGCCGAACAATTGGGGCGAAGGGGAGGTCGTTGGAAGGGCGTCGCGATGCGGCGGGGGATAAAGAGGGGAGGGCTGGTGTCGGTGGACCGAGTTGGCCGTGGTCAAGCATATGTTCACGGGTTGCGAGTTCCTGTCTAGACGTGAAGCACAGATCGTGTTTCAGCATGCGATTTTTGAGTGTATTCGAGGGGAATTGGGGAATGTGCCACGCACCTGCACATCCTGCATCGTATTCGTCTACTTGGGACGATGACGGGGGTATGTGGTGCAGATTCGGATGCGGGCGTCTGCGGGTACTTTGCAAACATGTCACCCGGCGGGACGGAACCGTCGCCATCTAATATGATCAGATTAGCCTCGTATGCGGTCAGGGGGATGGTCGCGCGTAGAGGTAAGGACCACTCACTCATCACTTCTTCGACCGTTCTCTCCATGTAAAACATCCGAACGGGCTTGGACCTACGAGAGATCTTGTAGGATGCCTGATGGAATACCTCGAGTTGTTGAAGGAAACCTTCGTTGGGGCTGCTCGCGTAAGCCTCAAAGCTACGGCCGCAAAGTGTGCATGCGCTCACTCGGCGTGCGGACGCACAGCCCTGATCATGTTAAGGGCAGTGGACGGATCTAGTTTGCGTGTGTACATCAAGTAGGCTGCGACGATGGTTGCACTTCGGCCTAAAAGCGATTTGTCTCTACCGAGTACGCTGACCTGGACGACTCACTGACGCCAGCCTGACAATGCACGAGGACGCCGCGACCCTTGTCGAGTTCCTTCTGGATGAAGGATATAGAGGGCAAAAAGTACACGAGGACGTCCTCGTCTGCGCTGTCATCGATGTTGATTTGGTACTTGTTGAACGTCTGACATGGGGCGATATCTGTTCTAGACCACATCTTGAAAAAAAAAAAAGGGACAACGCACCGCGTGGATGGTGACCTTCCCTCGCATGGCTGTCACTACGCTAAAGATATTTTTTGCCTTGAGGCTCTCTACGTCGAGAGCGCTCGGCAGGTCGCCGATCCATAAATGAGGGACTATTTCGTCCATTGCAGAAATGGGGACAGCACTGGGAAGAACAGACACTCTGCCGCGTCAGTGTAAGGGAAGGCGGTCGCAGTTGAGGGGAGAGCTGCTCAACATGATCTTGGCGCTGCAGTGCCTCCGGTGAAAGTGACCAGTTGGGAATGCGAGACCCGCACATATCCTGCTAGTGATACATCGGTTATTGCCGAACCGCCCCCTGACTCGAACGAGGTCAATCTCGCAGACAAGGTCAGTCGTCGCACTTAAGCTTGTACCTAGTACACGAAATATATCGCCATTACCATGTACGGTACTATCTCCAGGGAAACATCACGATACGACACTACTAGAGTCGCCTACTTAATATACAAAGACTTTTACCAATTTTGCCAGTATCGACTTGCGTTTGTGTGTAGCAGCAGCCCGCGGCGGGGCTAGAGCCGGCAGCACCGGCGAATGCATCGCCTGTGCTCTCACTATCAGTCCCGTCGACACCAATTACCACCGTACGGCCAACTCACCACGGGGGATGGCGGCGTGGAGTGCGAGAACCGAGAGCGCGGCTCCTCACTTGACCCAGAAGAGAAACCGTCTTCAACCTCCCTTTCAGGGTGCGGTGGAATGTCGAGCGGTGGGGGCGCGAACTGTGGACGCCGTCGTTTTCGCAGCGTGCGTCGTCGTTCGTGCATGCTGGCACTTTGGGCGGCCAGGAGCATGAGTTGCTCATTCGGCGGATACATTGACTGGCGTGACGCGTTAGGAGTGCCAAAGAGAACAAAAGTACGGCAGGGATGAACTTGCCTGGGTGTGCTCGTTGAATGGGGGATTTGGCCATGGCCGCATCACGAGCTGGAATGAGAGTCGCTGGGAGAGGATGGTACATGAGCACCCTGGAATATAATCTCGCTGTTGATAAAGATCATGTGTCGGAAATTAATCTGACAGGGGGGTTATCGTGATAGTAGGATCCCGGCTAACATGCCACACGTGTGTCAAGCAGAAAATGAGTGCCAGTGGCGTAGTGACTTGCCAGCGCTTTCACTTGTCAAGCAGAGGGCCACTGAGTTTCGGAGTGGGAGACCCGCACAGCTTGCAAGATAACGGCGGTGAACCACACGATCATCCAGAGCGGCGTTCCGCGCCCCATGCATGTGCCGTCCGTGAACGAGTCCTGCGTTGCATCCGGGTAATACACTACTGCTAAGAATACAGTTAGAGGGTTGTATTTTACTTTACAGTTCACAACAAATACACATATATCCATTGATAGTTGCCCGCTAGGCTCCCGTGTAGGATGGCTCGGTTGGAGAGCCCAGATCAGAGGGGCCACGAGCGAAGCGATAGGAACGGAGACAAGAGCCTTCTGGGACCGGGCGCTGGCGCAGACGCAGACGATGGAGTGCGGGGCCAACGAGGAGAATGGGTTGGGGTGGGGGTGTGTTTGGCGAGGTCGGGGGTGAGATCACGACGACCGCGTCTGCATATGCGAACGAGGTGGGCACAAGACGGATTTTCCGAGTGGGGAATCGCATTGTCGACGTCGATGCCGGCGTGTCCGTGCTTGGAAGCAGACAGGGATTGGGTGGGGGCGCATTTTGTGAAGCCATGGGTGGGGCAATATAGGGTTGGTGTCGTTGATGACAGTGGGATTGTATGGATGGCACATGGAGCTGTTTGGTTTGACAAAGGAGTAAATGAGTGCCCGGAAGTCAGTACTTGAAGGAAAGGACATGTACCAGGCGGTTCGGTTCTTCATGAATGAGGGGGTGCGCAATGCCCCCGCGAGGAAGACCGAGGGTATGAAGAGGAGGGAGGGTAGGACGGGTAGAGTGATCCATTTAGCACTCGATATCCCGAGCTGAATGCATTTTATAGAGACTGCATAAAGGGACTGCAACTAAGCGACAGTCTATTGTACCATGCCAACAAAAAGATTAATGTATCTTGTTTTGCCGAATTATTTGTGTTTCCCTTTTTGATCAGCTCGACATTGTCTCAGCCACCATGGCGGAGGTCGCCCAAAAAATGAAGATTGTATGTAGGCTGTTCGGTCTTGATGCTACATCGCGCTATGACACTGTACAGATGAAAGGCGCAACACCTGATCTCTCCTCCGCCACGTATCAAATTTTTGACGAGTCGCATACGATGGGCAATGCCCTCCGATGGATGCTCATGAAAAAGTGGGTCACACAACACGCAGTCTCCGAATGTCTCTGCTGACCAAACAATCGACAGCCCCAAAGTAGAGTTCTGTGGCTACAGGTGAGTTAGTGACACAAAGTGGCTTGCTTTGTACTGTCCACTGGCGACGGATCAATCACGACATTCCGACCTGCCCGATTTTCCGAGGACTCCGTTTCGATGCAACCGGGTGCTCACTCCTTGCATAGTGTTCCACATCCTTCCGAGAACCTCATCCAGCTACGCATCCAAATGTATGGTGCGTACCTGCGTCAGTCAACTCGGCTACGTCCGCGCTTACATGGTATCCAGATGGGCTCTCGTCCCTTGACGCGCTTCTCGAGGCACTCTCGCATCTCGATGACGTGTGTAACAATATAGAGGAGAGATATCGCGCTAGTCTCGCAGGAAGCCAATATGAACGGTGGCAAGAAAAGAGTTAGGGTGGTACGAGTGTGTTACAACGAGACAATGGACGATCTGACGATCAGCATGTACAAGACAGACCTCATGGACAAAACCCTAGGATAAGCACGCGTGCACACAACACGAACCCGGATCATTTTGCGATCTCGAAACGGAAGATCCATTTGTGTTCGGCAGGTTGCAGCGGGATATTTCCGAGACAGAATTGCTTTCCGCGGCCATATTTCCAAGGTTTCTTAACTGGCGAGACAATGGTCGTCAGGCACCCGGGCATTTAAAATATTTAAGAGGCTCACCTCCAATCAGGGTGTACCCAGGGACCGCACCCTCAATGATAACACGGTTGGGCAGCTTGTGCAACCCGTTTACATGGCCAACCAGCAGTGTTTCAATCATCCTCTGACAAAATTTTGATCTAGGGCATGGGCGCATCAGTTTCACTGCAGCACTCACGGTTGTCGATGCCTGCCCGGCGGAAAATATGTCTCTGAACAGGCGTTAGTAGTTCTCGCTTATGGAAGGAAGCGCATATACCCTTCTCCGAGCTCACCGCGGAGACAGACCTGTACCACAGTACCTGATAAGGGGTTCGGGTCCTGGGCGAGATAAAGTGGGGGAATGAAGAGCAAATGAGTCCGGTCTAATTGCAACGTGTACCTTTCCAACACCATATGGGATCAGCCAAACGTTTCATCTGCCAAGTGGTATAGAGAGGGAGGGATTCTCACGGTCTACTTCTGCCAACTGGCTGGCTGTGCGCAGGACGGCAGTGGGGTGGATAACATCCCAACTCACAAATGGCAAGTGTCAAGGTAAAAGTTGGTTGTCATTAGTTAAGAGCAAGTATACTTGGAACACTAGATAGGACAGGGAACAAAGCAGGTCAAGGCGAGGTGTGCTGATACCAGCAAAGTCCACGCCAACAACTATTTCCTTGTCTTCCGACTTTCCACGAAAAGTACTTTTGCTTTCACTACCATCCAAAAGAAATAAACAAGAAAAATTTAAGCAAAGCTAACATGTCGCGCACCAACAGGATCGTACTTGACCGCAGATAGCTTGGGACTGTTCAGTCGCACCCGTTTCGTGGTGTAGAAAAAGCCCGTCTGGGCGGTTGAGATCATTCGAACGATGATCGTTCTGAGGCTCAGAGTTACGGGACTGCGCACGTCGAACGAGATGCCTATTGCAACGTACCTTGCCTTTCCACCTTTTGCCATCTCGTCTGCTTTTATATTTTCTGTTCTTTTCGTGACTGAGAATTCGGAGACCAGAGGTGACGGATTTAAGCAATCCCGGGAAGACTTGTATTGCATAAGCTACGCTTACTCACATCCATCACGACGTCGCGCATCCAACCCAAGGCCGATAACACCAAAAGAACATCGACATGGCCCCCGCAGCGCCTAAAGAGCCTGAAGAGAACCCCTACGAACTCCTAGGACTCTCACAAGAAGCCACCGACGCCGAAATTCGCACAGCCTACCGCACCTGCTCGCTCAAAGTGCACCCCGACCGCGTACGTCTCTCCTCTCCAAAACGTCTCTCCGTCCCGTTTCTCACACTGTGTTTATTTCTTTATATTTTTTTTTGGCAGAATAGAAACGATCCTAATGCAGGTAAGCAGATTTCACAACGCTCAAAGAAAGAGAGAGCGCGTCGTCTAGTTTCATCAGATATATGACGCACACGCACAGCTCAAAAGTTTCATGCGCTCACGGTGGCATCGACGCTGCTACTTGACCCGTTGCGACGTCTGGCATTGGATGCTCAGCTTCGTCTTGCCGCCGCAAAGAAGGCGCGTTTCGCTGCCTACGATAACAAGAGGAAGACCCTCGTGACGGAGCTCGAAGAACGCGAACGCGCGTTCAAGAAATCGCGTTTAGAACAGGAGAAACAAAAGGTTGCGAGAGAGAGCGAGAACGATCGTGTCAAGGAGGCTGGTAGACGCATGAGAGAGGAGAGAGAAAGACGGTTAGAGGAGCTGGCAAGAGCCAAGGTCGACGAAACGCGAACAGAGGCGGAGGAGGAGAACGCTCCACCGCCACTGGGTTCCTACGATACTACCATTCGCGTCAAGTTCACGCTTTCGGCGTTCCCATCACTCAGCACGGCTTCTGCGCTGACCTCCCATCTGAAACGCTTTGGGGAAATCGACGAGGGCGCTGTCGTATTGTCGATCAAGCCCAAGAAGGCCAGTAAGAAGAAGTCGCAAGAAAAGGGCGCGAGCGAAGCAGCACAGGGTGGAGAGGAGAAGGTGGTAAATGCCGTGGTTCCATTTTCTCAAATAAGTGCTGCATTCGCAGTGGTTTCCAGTGGTCCTACATTCAAAGAGCAAGGTATGGAAGTGTCGTGGGCCGGTGGCTCAGAGCCACCGATACTAGGGTGGTTACGCGACAGGGGTGAACTCGGCGGAAAACCTAAAGGGAGCTCACTGTCTGCAACACCACTCGGCGGTGTGTCAGGAGGAAACCACCAGAAAGAGGGCCGAATCGACGAACCACAAGCAACCAAATTTTCCACATTTGTGTGTTTTTCATGATTGCTCGAATAATAACTTTTCGTTCATGCTCACGATATTTGTTTGAACAGCCCAGTTCATTCCCTGCCTCACCCCCGCCAGAGCCAGCCAAGCCTACGAACACCTTGGATTTTGAATCTTTGACACTTCTCCGACTACGGGAGGCTGAACGTGCACGATTAGAACGCGAGATATTGGAAGCAGAGGCGAGAGGTGATCCTTAGTTAGGCTGCCTCTGAAGTGTCTGGTGGGTCACTATGAGTTATGATCGATTAAATCGTATAGTTAGCTGGGACAAATATGGTATCTTTTTGCACCAGAAACTCTGTGTTCATCAGCTGCAGTACCGACCAGAATTGGTATTCAATCACATCTCAATACCTGGCTTAAATATGAACTACATGCCCTATTGCATGTTCACACATTTTCGAATCAACAGCGCCATGGCAATGCCAACTTTTCCGTGTTTCACTTCTGCCCAACAATTGAAAGAGGAGCAATGCCGATGGAGCCTCGACTTTCAAAACCTCCAGGCCATGCGACGCACATGATTGAGTCTTTGCCTGTATGATACCATTCCTCATGATTTACACGCTCTTTTAATTCCTGCTGTTTTAGATCCTCAGTTTCACACAAAACACTTCTTAACTATATCCTTACTTAGTATTCCCTCTCATGCACTGCCTAGTCTGTGTGCATACTCTTACATTTAGTGTGATTAGATCTGGGCATAAATCACAACCAATAGCTTTGTAGCTTTTACAAATGACATCAACTGTGATCTCATCACATTTCAATATTCTCCATTCCTTTTCATCTCATCTTACCCATCTTCTCCGCATCTCAGGCTAATCCATTTCACCCCAATTCTCTTCCTATATTCATATCTATGACATTATACATATAAACTGCCTATACATACTATTCTAGATCCAAATATTATCTAGCCACCCTTAGAGTCCATGTTTGAGGCACCCTGTGGGCTTTGAAATTTGTGTGTTCAGCCAGGAGTAGCTAAAAGTTTTCGGTCACGGCAAACAACAAGTCCCTGTCGATTAGTGGTTAAATCGCCACGTTGTGGAACTCACAGTACCGTGGCGCCGCAGGTTCAATTCCTGCCAGGGACATCTATTTTTTATGCACCGGTAATTCACTCGAACAACAGTTTTGCTACTTTGTGGACTGTGCCAGATTATCATCATACCAGACGTTGTTCAGCGCGCGAGCACTCTGGCCACGGTTGCCTCGGCTGAGGAGTCAAGAACCACCACCTAGGACCAACATTGTGCTTGGGCCCGACACAATCAATGCACGTACTCTACCTACATAATGAATTTTGCCAGACTCGAAAAAGCACTCATAGCGAAGGAGAAAGTTGGACATCAAGGGCATGGAACATACCGAACCAAATGAGCAACTGCGTAGCGAAAAACTGGCCCCAATCAAAAGTCATGATCTGCACGTTTTGCGTGCATGCCAAGGCAACTACCACACGCCCTGGGTTGCTTGTGGGCTCCCTGGCCCTGATGTCCCAAACCCACCACTGTTACCTGAATACACCGAGTTGGACTGGTTGAGCGGCGGTGGTGCGGCGGCGCCGGCGGGCTTAACCGCCTCGACTTCCTTGCGATACTCGATCTTCTCCACGCGTACTTCGCCTTCTACGAGTTGGTAGACATAAGTGACGACGACAGCCCCCTGGATATCCATCAGTGCAAACGAGGGCGTTGGATCGCTGAGACTGTCATCAGAATGCCTCGCCCGTGAACATCACCTGCGAACGTGATCACCTGTTATGTAGTCCCGTCCATGCGCCCGTCGCTGACCCGGGGTTCACGAAGAACCGACCGCCGTACTCGATGGCTTGGAACCTAGGGGAGGGTGTGTCAGAACTCAGCATGTTCGTAACGAGATGGCGATGAATTCTGACGCGTTTGGTACACGCGCGCAGGGGATCCGAGTCGGGATCCGAGTCGGGATCCGAGTACTATGGAAAGAACGGACTCACGTATGTGTGTGACCCGACACTAGCACGTCGACGTCCATCTGACGTGCGATGGCGCTCAGCGCATCGAGATCGCCCGTCGGAACGCATTGATGGCCATGCACGATACCGATGCGGATCGGTGTGTGCACTACGGTCGCCGAGGGCGGAAAGCTGGTGCTCTGCAAGCGGGGGCCTCGGGTGAGCATGCGCGTCGTGCGTGCCTTGTAAGGTAAAAGCGAACGAAACGAGAAAAAGGGCGCACCTCATCGTAGTCTCCTCTTACGACGCACACGTCGGACGCCACGGTGCGTAGGTATTCGTAGGTCTCTCGGTCACAGACGTTGCCTGTACATAATATTTGTTGGATCTTTCCTGGGACGAGGAGTTTACGGAATTTAGCAGGAAGATCGTGGGCACGATGAGGGATATGAAGGTCGCCGATAATGAGGACGAGGACCATGCTGGATGATTGGAACGGCGCATCGCCCTACTCTATCAAAGTTCCAAGTAGTCAATTAGGTAAGCCAACTACGCATCGAAGCGCAAGGGAAACGCAATGAATGAGAATGCGACGATATGGGCAACTGGTGGATCAATCGATCAAGTGCCAGCGAAACTCATGCTTGGGGGTGTATTCTAACTAAAGTCCGTATCAGAGTCACTCGCGGCCTATACATAGTTCATCCGTCAAATTAGCTCCGTCCCTCGCGATCCGAACATGTGGTCGCAGATTCATACGATGTAATGTAACGAAGGGGAACTCCGTCGGCATCATTGGAGCAGATACTTCCCTGCATAGAAGCCAGATACGCTTGATTAGTTGATAGACTCTGACTCACTCTGAGACGAAACTCACAGATCCGCACTTGATGGTCACCGCTTCCGGAAGCGAGAGCCGTCCCATCGCTGCTGAGGTCGACAGAAGTGACTTTGGAGAGTACACGGTGTATGTCAAAAAGGGGTGTGGATCATGGTAAGAACTACGCACCAGTGTTCGTGTGTCCCTGGATCATGAAATATGGGATCCCAGTCCTCAAGTCCCACAGTCGGACAGTCCCATCCCGGGATGATGACGCGAGGCGCTGCTCTCGCCCTACTTGCAGTACCGACACTGACAGAACAGCATCCTGTGAATGTCACTTGAGCCCGTGGTACTTGCAATGAATGTACAAAATACCATGCCTTGTGTCCACTCAATGTCTTCTTGCATTCGAATCGCTTCTCATCCGGCAAGAGCTCCCAACACTTCAAAGTTCGGTCCAGGCTTGCACTCACAAGACACATGGTGGATATTCCCATGTTACTTGGCAGGAACTGGACGTCATAGACTCCGTCTGAGTGCCCGCGGAGTATACCGATCGGTTCATCATTCTTCGAGCCCAAGGACACATCCCAAACTCTAACTATGCCATCGAGGGACCCAGTGGCAACGAAGGATCCTGTCGAGTCAACCGTGACCGAGGTAAAGACGACTTTTGTTGATGACTTTTCTTCTGGGCTTGTGGGGTGAAGAATGCGGCAAATGGGTTTGGGCACTTGTGTCACGTCGGCCAAGAACTGTGTCGCATCCCAGACTCGGACGGTACGATCACCCGACGCGGAGAATAAAGATCGAGAATCGGACGTGAACGCCAACGCGTAAACCTCGCCGGTGTGTCCGCTCAACGTTCGAAGGAATTCACCTGTCTGAACGTTCCAGACCTAGCAACTTCCTGTCAGGAGGACCACCGTAGGACGGGTTGATAATTCACGTACTCTGATGTATTTGTCCTCTGACCCTGCCACAAGGAGTTTGTTATCAGGACTTATAATAACGCTACGAGCATGATTGGCCTTCCGCCCTTGTTCGCCGCCAAGTAAGAAGCTGAACAAAAACGTGTTATTTCATTACGGGAACGGAGACCATGGTATGGGTACTCACGTTAACATTGTTTCCTGTTGAATATTGTATAGGATGACTGCATTGTCGGTCCCAACTGCGAGCAATGATCCATCGGATGAGAATTTCACGCAACAAACCACCCTGGTTGGGACAACGTTGTGATGAGCTCCAAAAGGAATTGATTTGCTCGTAATGCGGAAAGCACGCACCCATTATGGGTATAACCCGAACGGAGTTGTACGTCCATCTGACGCCGTACATCAGAATTGAAGACGGCTAGCCATCCGTTTCCTTCCTTGAGAGAGTAGGACGGGGCTGTCAACGGGTCTAAGCTGTACGACATGGAGGAGACTCAATGGAAACATGTCAGGATACGGGATGGGAACTACGACGAACCAAGTGCGGCTTACTTGATTGTTGAAAGAAGTCTTACCTGGGTGTCAGACAATGGGTTGAAGGAGGTTTTTAAATACGTGAATGAGACACCCACTGACAGATTCTAGACTGGCCAGATGAATTTGGTGATATCGAATCGACTGTATTATGACGCTGGGTCTAGCCGTGCCATAGGGCAAATTTAAAGTTGTCGTCTCAGACCAGAACCCTTGACATATGGACACGTGTACCCGTGGCAAATCGTCTCCACGACACAGTTTCGAGCTATTACCGACAGCTGAAGCGCTGATACTCAACGTGTTTGTCACAAACCCTGGCACTCTGATGGACAACTGCCAACCACGGTAATAATAAAATAAAATAAATGCTACCCGGTAAATTCCCTGAACGTGTATATATAAGTATAAGACGGAGGATGACCAGGGTGCAGGGAGGACAGCCATGACCAAGTACTGGAAGAGAGTCAAGTGACAAATTTGGATACGGAGCCGTGGTAACCCATCCACAGAGAAAAGCGTGATCCAGAGGCTGAAGAAGGCGAAGCAAGGGGCATCGCACACTATCGGGGGTTAAGAAAGATGACCGACGGTGGCCGAGCTAACTGCGACCGGGGCTCAGGGAAAAGCCCCGTGCGAAGGAGATAAAGAGAGTCGGGTCAGTGTGAATCTATTGGGCAGTCGCGGACTAGGCGGAGAGTCGTCACGTCCTTGTGGTGCGGAGGAAAGTGGGCCCTCGTTGAGCACAAAGACCGTCCCCTGTGGAGCTGCAATCATCTTCGCTGGGTTCGAATAAATAGACAAATTTAAGCAAATTATTTATAATTAACACCCGATATGTAGATTTGAGCACGTGACTGTGCCTGCTGTGCGACTACGCCCGAAATGGACATGCCGGCGGGAACGCCAAACGTGGGAAAAGAATGCAAGTGCAGGGTCCAACTCCAGCGTTTGTTATAAAGGGCGATGATCAACACCCACCCCGAACGTTCCCAACCTCCTTCATGTCCTCCACAATTTACAATGTGAGTCCTCCTTTCTTTCCTACATCTCATCCTTCCCCCTTCATTTCCAAGACCCCTTCCCCCTTCCCACCCTTGGCGACCTCCTTGTCGCATATCGACCCTCTCGCGCCAGCCAGCGCAAAATTTCAGGCCGGTCTGAATCGTCATTTCTTCCCCTCATCCTTACCCTCCCCTCGATTTATCTGACATCTCTACCTTCAATCAGCATAGGACCCTTCAGCCGACAGGTCCCCCCGCTCAGGGGCCAAGCCAGCATACACACACCAGACTCAACGAGGCATTCGATACCATTCGCCAGGAATTTGATGTTCTCACGTCCGATTTGGGTCTTTTGAGAAATCAAAGAGACGAATACGAGTCTAAAGGTATGAATATATCTTCTTTTTTACCTTAAAATCTCATCGCGTTCGCAGTGACATCCCAAATCAACGAGTTAAACATCATCCGCCAGTCCCTATATGAGCTTGAGTCTCAACACGGAAAAATACGACTACAATACGAAGAAGAACTCTCGCGGTTGCGATCCGAACTCCACGCTGCCCGCCAGGGCATCTCCGCAAATCCGCCACCACACACAGCTGTTGGTCCCGCTTCAGTTGGTCCATCCGGTCACCCTGCACCCCCAGCATCTGTGCCTGGAGTCCTCCCTGCTACAGGTCCCGGGTCCTACAACGACCCCTATTACGGTCGTGACCGAGACCGAGACCGCGATCGAGAACGGGAGAAAGACCGCGAACGTGCCGATCGCGAGCGCGAGCGGGAAATTCGGGATCGTGAACGTGAGCAACGCGATCGTGAGCGTGAACGCCCTGTTGAAGTTCGTGACCCGAAGCGCATCAAGACGGAGCGTATGAAGGGTGACCGTCCAGGTAAACATTTCCCTCCCAGCTCCGCACGTTCCCCGCCCCCTCATGGATACCGCACTCCCTTTTCTCCCTCCCTATCTGCAACAGATCATTATAGTCCCTCTCTTGTTCCTGGACCAACTCCGAAGCTCTCTGCACCAGCGGGTCCTCCCACTTTCCAAGGCCCTGGACTTCCCCCACATCCATCAGCACATGCGCCATACCCTCCGGGCCCTGGAAATCCCCCACCAACTGGTCCTACTGACCCGCCCCCGGCTTCGAGCTCACTAGCTCCGGTCAACAATACCTCCAATGGAGGTCAGTTCCCGGACGACCTTGACCCGCACAATGTCCCACCGGATTTGAAGAAGGAGGGTAGTGATTGGTTTGCGGTTTTCAACCCAAAAGTAAAGCGGGTGCTTGACGTAGCATTGGTACACACGCTTATGCATGAGAGGTAAAGCAATGCACCATCTCATTGACAATACATAATTGTAGCTAATTTCTGCATAACAGTGTAGTATGCTGTGTGCGATTCTCCGCAGATGGAAAATTCCTTGCGACTGGATGCAATCGCACAGCACAGATCTATGATACCAAAACTGGCACGAAGACGTGGTGCGCAATAATCACTCTGTCCGATACTAAAGTAGTCATTTTGCATACCCTTCAGTGTCCTTGCTGACGAGAGCGCCGGGAAAGCTGGAGATTTGTATATACGGAGCGTATGCTTCAGCCCTGACGGTAAATACCTGGCTACAGGCGCCGAAGATAAGCAAATACGTGTAGGTAGTGGCCCTTGTCGGGGGTCAAATTTCTGAGTTCATTCACAGATTTGGGATATTGCCAAGAAACGCATTCGCAATGTCTTCGATGGCCATCAGCAAGAGATTTATTCTCTCGACTTTTCATTGGATGGTCGCCTTATTGTCTCGGGTTCGGGCGACAAAACAGCTCGAATTTGGGATATGCTCGATGGCTCATCGAAA
>JBBPUO010000006.1:83265-118701 GCA_038094755.1 Caloboletus firmus | reverse complement strand
CAGCGAAATCATGAACGACGACAATATTTTGGGGTGCAAGCATGTTCTTACCGTGGGTTTCGAAATGGGTGATCTTTCGAGACATGGTGGTCCACGAGTAGATCCTCGGCAATCCTGTGGGATGAGTGTGTCTTGTTTTCCTCACCCCTTTTACTCTCCCAGATCATGTGCCTTTTTCGGCGCAGAGTCCCTCGGGGCGGCGGCCCGGCCGCGGAAAGAGTCACCTGAACGAAGTGAGCAGTTGACAGACGGGGATAGCTCATCCTTCATGGTGATACAGTACAGTGGTCATAGTGCATTGGTTGGGACCACCAAAAAGTCATGCGTTATGAGGACTACTTATGCATCATCGACTCATCAGCAGGAACTTTGGCGAAAAGAGACGTAAGCAGTCGAGCACTCAACATTCTGTGCATTATTTGTTATCTCTTATGCATTATGACCGACACTCGGATAATCTGTACTGTACTTACCGTGTAGATTTCAGGGAGAGACGGATTCATCCGAAATCAATCCCGATGACCATGGTCGTCAATTCCAAAGGCCGCCAGTGCAGTCTGCAATGCTGCATACTTGCTCTATTATATATTATACCGACCCCCGCCGATCAGAACGCGACCCTACCAATCTGTTACTTAATAAGGTTCAAAGATGAAGATGCGTGCATTTCGTCAATGGCATGGTTGTAACAATAATTCGGTTTTATGATGCTGTGGCGAGCCCCTGGGAGGGCGTTACAGTTGGAAAAGAGATACCTTCGGAGTTAAACGTCGTCTAGCCCGACCGACGTTATCAGCGGGAGAAAAAAAAAACGTATCTCAGATCCGGAGCATGCACAGCTTAAACTGGAGGAAAAAAGTGGACTGGCAGGAACCCAAGTTGATCCAGTGTGAACCTGTCAACGAGCGCTGGCAGGGTCGAACGACCAGAAGGGGGCAAGCTACAGACTCCACCATTCGTGGGAATGCACGAAAGGCGATGCCTGTATCCGAACGAAGCAGCGAGCGAGCTCCACTTCATGTCAACATCATTTGTCTCAACTTTCTGCCGACTGGCAGGATAAGTATCACTTGCATCGATGCCGTTGCCGTCCAACCCGATGCATGTCCGTCACGATAAGTACTCGAAAACTCTTACCAGCTGCCGTCCAGCGAGGATATAATCGGTCGTGTGTGAGTCGTGACGGACGTCCCGGACCTAGGAGGCGCTCGGAGGGGTAAAAGTCAGATCACTTTTATGCCCCATTTGAAAACACCGAAGCTTCAAGTCACAGGCAAGCTCCAGCTGCTCCACTGTTTTAGGTTTCGACTGCGAAGAGGGCAGTCAATCAATACGTACCAGGAAATATAAAGACTTCAGTTTGTTCTTTTGTTAGAATTTATTATGTACTAACTCATCCACAACGCAGCAGTTTCCATTCCGTCATGTCGTGCAAAACTTTATGTGCCCTACGGTAACGTCATGGTCATCAACCTATCAACTAGACGGGTTCAAGGCTTCTGAGCGAATATGTTTGTGGGGCCGACGCATCAAGTCAAACGAATTCAAGAGTCTTTGAAAAGCCCACTCAGAGTCTATATCGCACGTCCTCCGAGCTGAACAGTGATACGACCAGCCTCAACGGTTGAATCGAAATCATGGCTTCGGCTCAACATGTTTGGCGTTGTCAGACCTTACGTCTGTGTGGCGAAGGAAAAAATTATCGAAGCATCAACCGATATCTCAGATCCGAATAGCAAGACATACTTAAGGTCGGTTTCCGCTCCAGCATCTCGTCGTGCTTCTTCCGTGCTCACTTCTGCGCTCATCCTCACTACTCAACCACACTCGTTCTTAACCACACTCGTTCCTTCAATCTTCAAACATGCGTGTTATCGCTCTTGTATCCGTCGCCTTCGCCCTCGCGGCATCCTCCATGCCACTTTCCGTTAGAACCAATGGTGGCGCTCTGTCATCGGGTGAGACATCCGGGGCCATCGGTGTCACCAACAGTAAGGATGGCACTGTCGTCCATGGTGTTGGCTCTACCGTGGATGACACAACCGGGTCTTTGAATGTCGTCCTCGGTGACGGTAAGACCGCCCTCAATGGAGCAGGCAGTACTGGTATTATTGGTGGCTCTCACCGCCGTGCTACTCCTGGTGTCGCTGGGGTTAACTCGGGCAACTCCGCCGTTAACACTCTCAACTCTGGTGTTTCTGGGGTTAAGCCGGGCAACTCTGGTGTTAACGGTCTCTCCTCTGGTGCTGCTGGGGTTAACCCAGCCAACGGAGCGAACGGTCTCTCCTCTGGCGCCAACCCCGCCGCACACGGCACTTCTCTCGGCTCGCGTGCTGGCACTGGAGTTCCATCTGGCACAGGAAAAGTCACCAACGCAATTAGTGACAAGGCTAATCCTGCCAGCAAAGCTGCCTCAGGAGGCGCTGCTCTTCCTGCCGCTGCTAAAGGCGCCACTAAGGGTGTGGCCGGTAACTCAGCTGGCTCGCGCACTCAGTGAGAGTGATCCCGTCTCGGCCTGACTACTCATACATCAAGGTATGTCCCTCTTCTCTTTCTTTATGTGTTGATCATCTCATGGGAGCTTGTCTGCAGCTTTGGGAACTGTCGGAACCTTTGAAGGCATAGGTTGTTTTATCTGGTCTGCATATACATATACCCGCTGTGTCGTCTATGTGGTCCTTGTGTCGAGAGCAGTTTCCTTAATTTGTGTTACATGAGATGCGAGAGATCACCCTAGAAATGAGATCCGTTTTACTATCCCCGTTTCAACATCGGGCTGAAATTACACTTCAAGGAGGCATGCAAAGTACGGGATGATTGCAGTTGCCTGTACCTAAGTAAATAACGACGTGGAAATTTTTCGAAGGTGCATGGTGGCTCGCGCTCGATGAGGGTTTGTCTGCATGTTTATAATATGTGAACCAGCATCTCCAGAATCCTTCGTGGTGAGGCACCCGTTTTGAGTGTCACGCCACTCTCGAGGAACATATAAAATAACCCATACCTTTTGTTCGCATATTGCTGGATTCGGGATTGGAATCTCCGGAAATCTGACCAAAGGTAATTGTGAAGGGCAGTTCCGACAAATCATGTCGCGGACTGCTCCTTGGGAGTAGGTGAGATGCTCCCGAAACCAAGAAGGTAGCCCGGGACGATATGGAATTGTGGTAATGCAGGCGTGATCCGCAAATCTCATTCCAAGGCTAGTAAGCTCCAGTGCATTGTTAGACCACCAATCCTCCATACAATTCTGGTACCTCTCCAGGCGTGTGATGACAGCGACAATAGGAACTGCAGGATGAAGGAAATTGCGGATAGTTTCGTGGTGTTTCAAGAGCGCGGCCTTGGCTCTACTCCCGTGCATGCAATACACGAGAAGGTGAATTTGGCCCTGGCTTTTTAACCAGTGGAGTGATTTGATCAACGCCTCCGACGAACGAGTGTTCGCACGTGTCGTGGAGCCCTCGTCAAAGCCCGGTGTATCCCAAAGTTTCACGTCGTATCCGCCAATAGACGCTTTGTACGACCGGACTTGCGTGGTGCATGCCGTCGTGTCGTTGGAAGTCTTTGCAACGTCTCGGCCGACGATCAGGTTAATGAGGGAACTCTTTCCAGTGCCACACTCTCCAGCGAGCACTACATTCATGGTAAGAAAGACCTAGAGAGGAGTTATACCCCGCGGTAGGAGGAGGACTCCACCTACTTCGAGTCCAAGGGGGTGGTGGGATAGGTACACTCTTCCAATCCAGAAGAGACGAATTTATACCATGGAGAAGGGTGATCCAATTGCCCTTGTTTACGACCTGAACGGTCACATTTGGCATCACAATGCCCGCTGCCTTGCGCAGAGTTGAAGTCGTACTGCGATCAAATATTCGAGTTGACACCGTGCAAGTCTTCTGCAAGTTGCCCATCTCCCGGAAATTACAACCCAGGGGTACAATCGAAAATGGCAAGTGGTTGAAGCGGAGTTCGAAGTTAGATCGGCAGTAGGTGCACATATCGACGGGTGTCGAGCTGAACACCACGCCCGGCCTCAACGACATACATCCCGCAAGGTTTGTGCCTTCTCTTCGATGGGCATGAAGTATGTTTGATGTTGGACCATGCTCTATCCTGGGAGGCATGGCTCATTGAGATGGATGGCGGCCCTTCAATTCAGATGATGTCTTTGGGCTTATCTTCTTCGTCCACAGACTCGCCACCCCTTTACGATGTCCGCCCAAATCAGCAAAAAGCGCAAGTTTGTCGCCGACGGTGTATTTCGCGCCGAACTCAATGAATTCTTCACCCGTGAACTCGCCGAGGAAGGTTATTCTGGCTGTGATGTTCGCGTCACCCATGCACGCACTGAGGTGCTTAAGTCACTCGTTCTACCCCTGACATATTCACATGTGTTCGTCAGATCATTATCCGTGCTACTCACACCCAAGAAGTTCTTGGGGAGAAGGCTCGCCGCATTCGCGAGTTGACTGCACTCGTTCAAAAGCGTTTCAAGTTCCCCGAAAACTCTCTCGAATTATACGTCGAGAAGGTGCAACACCGTGGACTCTCTGCAGTTGCACAATGCGAGAGTTTGCGATACAAGCTTCTCGGTGGTCTTGCTGTTAGGAGGCAGGTCCATGGCAGTGCATACCAATTTTTTTTATCTAAGCGCACACGTAGAGCTTGTTATGGTGTCCTCCGTTTCGTTATGGAGTCTGGTGCCAAGGGTTGCGAGGTTGTCGTGTCTGGCAAACTTCGTGCTGCCCGTGCCAAGTCTATGAAGTTCACTGACGGGTTCATGATCCACTCTGGTCAACCCGTTCGTGACTTTGTCGATCATGCTGTGCGACACGTGCTGCTGAAGCAGGGCGTCCTTGGTATCAAAGTCAAAATGTAGGCTTGCCGCTATACGTGTTGCGGAACATATCTGACCTCTTGTTCAGCATGAAGGGCTGGGATCCTGAAGGGCACGTGGGCCCCAAGAAGCCCCTCCCCGATTCCGTCCAAATCTTGGAGCCTCCAGTTGACAAGATTGTTTCCGAACCATCATCAGAGTCAAGAGAACCCGTCGTTGTGTCTGCTGCTCCGCCCGCAGCGGAAGAACCTGTTTATGGCCAAGAGCCCGGTTACCAAGCCGACTCCTTCGCCGAGGAACCCACCTTCTGATGTTCTTGTTATGTAGTTTGCGTCGTCAACCAAAAATTGTTTCTTCTTTTGCCCGATGAGACTGGAGTCAGATCTTACTGTGGTGAGTATACGAATAAGAACTAGAAAATACAACTCTTGTGCACCCTCCACAGGAGGAAGATGAATCGCGCCCACCGTGGAGGTGCACAAGTCACCGGCTTTCAAATTGCCGTAAGATTTTCTTGGATTTACGTACCAGTGCGGGCACTGAATTACTGATGCCGAGGTATAAGATCACTTTGTCAATTGAGCTAATTTGCATCCCCACGACGCCATTCTTTACTCTCCTTCACAAATGCGCCTTACGACCACCGTCGCCACGCTTCTCGCTGTACTCTCCTTTTCGTCCATATCAGCTGCGATAGACCAACCCAGTGATGTTGTGATTCGGGTTCCCCTCCAACGGAAATCGTTCATCACCCACCCTCCCTTTGGCCCACCTCCAGATCGTAACTCGCGCGGTCCTGCCACTCGTGCCAACAACGTGGCGGGCTATGTCAACAAAGACTTCTTCAAGACTCATCTAGCCAGTGTTGCAGCGTAAGTTGTCTCATGCATGTCCATTATTATATGCTTTCTCTCCAACTTGACTTGATGCAATATCAGCAAATTGGCCGTTAGAGGTGACAATGCTTTCCGATCTTCTTTTTCGATGTCTTAGTGTCTAGTCAGTAAATTAACCTTGTGGCATCAAGGAAATATCGCACCACGCTAGCCGCCTACGAATCGAACACGGGTTCCCCCCATCCTTTGGCGCAAGCAATCTCCGCGACCAGTACAGGGATTTTGGCAGCTGGCCAAAAGGGTAGTCCCACCTCATCCAGCCTTATTCCGCGAGGTCGCCATACCAAGAGAGATGATATATCCCTTTCCGAAGTTAATTCCAACATGTGGATCGGTACCATCAGTCTCGGTACTCCCCCACAAAGTTTTACAGGTACTCTCGCTTCCCTTACTCCGTATGGCTGAACCTACATCTTGGTTGCCTTTACAGTCGACTTTGACACTGGATCATCAGATCTAGTCCTCCCGGACCAAGCTTGTGACAGTACTTGCGATGGACACACACGATACAACCACACAGCCTCTTCAACTTCCGTTGATCTTGGCAGGACGTTCCAGTTAACGTACAATGATGGCTCGAATGTGAACGGTACACAGTATGCGGACAACGTGTACATGGGTGGATATGAGGTGCTCCCTAGCGCATTTACTGCGTCGCCTTGCTAAAGTCCGTTTGGCCCATTACCTCATGTCCAGGCTGTGAACCAGACGCTCGGTGCTGCTACGACTTATTCCTCTGGGTTCGAGAGCCCCGCTTTCCCCCCGGACGGACTGCTTGGCATGGGCTTCTCTCCGATATCTGTCTTCGGTACTTCTCCCGTGTTCCAGACCATGGTCTCCAATGGTGTTGTGCCGCAGGGAGTGTTCGGTTTTGCGCTCTCAACTCAGTCCGGCAAGAGCGAACTCACTATAGGCGGAACAAACACGAACATGTATCAAGAGTCGACAACAGAGCACATCAATGTATCCTTCCCGGCATACTGGCAGATCCCCCTTGCTGCGCTCACTCGTCCCGGCTTGAATAATACTCCCGATGTAGTTGTGGTCAATAAGACTTCATATGCACAGGCGCTCGTTGACACAGGAACTACGTTGATCATTACAAGTGACAGCAATGCCCAGGCTTACTACGCCAACGTCACTGGTGCACAGCCTTGCGCTGATATTGGAGGTGGGGCCTGGTGTGGTATGTCATCTCGTGTGGTACGGCGTAGGACGTCTACTCACCCTGTAACCATGATCAGTCCCATGTGACACTGTCGGTTCGCTCGCGCCAACGTTGACATTTGGTTCTCGTAACTTTACCGTTTCGTCTTCTACGTTCAACCTCGGACCAGCCTCCGAGGGCTCGACAGACTGCCTCGCAGGTCTTGCCGGCGGAGGGAGTGGTATGCACCTTTTACCTCTCGGGCATGCGAACGTTCTCTGATGCTATTGTATCAAAGCCTACTGGATCATAGGCGATGTCTTCCTGCAGAATGTCTATACCATTTTTGATGTCACCAATACTCGTGTTGGTTTCGCGGACCTTGCCTAGCTTTTTTGGGGGGGCCACAAAACCGACGAACGGACGGTTCATCCATTGCCAGTGCTTTTCTTCAGACATTTATCTCGTGTTTTCTAAACTATTCGCCAATTATCCTTGATGGATAGTCACAGTTGATATACCTATTGGACTAAGTAGCTAAAGACATTGAACACTGAGTACTGGGTACTGAGTAGTAGGTATATGTAAACTAGAGTAGCATCCTCTTGGCCCACCTCGGCATTGCTATGCACTCGCGTACGTTTTCGATGCCACTCACCCAACTAACTAGTCGTTCCAACCCCATCCCGAAGCCACCGTGTGGTGCGCTCCCGTACCTCCTGAGATCCACGTACCAGCCATATTCTTCTCCTGCAGGATCCAGCCCATGAGAAGTCATGCGTTGCCGAAGCGGCTCCAGCCGTTCTTCCCTCAGTGATCCACCAACCAACTCCCCGACGAACGGTACCAAAAGGTCGAAGCACGCGACCGTTCTCCCGTCGTCATTCATCCGCATGTAAAACGGCTTCAAAGCGGTCGGGTAATCTGTGACAAAAACTGGCCCCTTGATGAGTACCTCGCTAAGCCATTTTTCATGCTCGCTCTGCAGTCCATGACCCCACTTTGGCTCGAACGCAAACGGACGCGCCTGCGATGCGGGGGACGCGTGATGTTTTTCGAGCTCGGAAATCGCCTCGGTGTAGGTCATCCGTGCCCATGGTTCGGATCTCGCGGCAGTCTCTAGGTTCTTGGCCCTTTCCTCTTGTCCAGCTATCCCTTTAGCGAGCAACACGCGCTCGTCCCTTCCGGAACCCAGCGCGTCCTTGATGCAGGCCTCGACGAGCTTGCACACGTCACCGACCTCGTTCGTCCACGCCCACTCCGCCTCGAGCATCCAAAACTCGGCAAGATGTCGGTTCGTTTGTGACCGCTCGGCGCGAAAACACGGGGAAAGCGTGTACACGCGGGCGAGCGACGATGCGAGCGCCTCGAGGTGGAGCTGGGAGGATACAGTCAAGTAAGCCGGCTTGGAGAAGAACTCATCGTAGGGATCTGGCGATGTAGATTCTGGTGCGGATGTGTCGTCTTGGGGAGCGGAAGGGGACGTAGGTGTAGACGAGGGGGCTACGCGGAAGGTTTCCCCTGCGCCTTCGCAGTCGCTGGAAGTGAGGATGGGTGTGTGTGCGTAGCAAAAATCGTGTTTCTGTGTGGCTTTTTGGTGAGCAGTGGGGACGAGGTGAGCAGGGGGGTCTTTTGCTCGGGTGTAGAGCGTACCTCGAAGAAGGCATGGAGAGATTTAACGAGCGCGTTGCGAAGACGAAGCATGGCCGCGTTCGCGTCTGTCCGAGGACGCAAGTGGGCGTGGTCTCGGAGGTACTCCAATGTGAGGGCTTGCTTCTGGATCGGGTATGCCTAAAGACGACCGTGAGCGAAAGAGAACAGATGGCCGAATGCCCGAGGCTGACGTCTGGGTTGCACTCGCCGAGTATCTCTAGCGAGTCTACTTGTAGTTCCTGTGCTTGACCGGCCCCTGGGCTGGCCACGATGGACCCTGTCATGCGTACACTCGCCCCGTTGGTCAAACTGAAAGTGTTTGCACGCGTTGAAAGAAATGCATCTGCAGGACCATGATCACGAAGAACAGAACATACCCATGAAAGTTCGCGCTCAGGGTATTGCTCAAGACTGTCTGAAGTCCCGGAGCGCAACTACCATCGTTGACGACTGCGAAAGTGACATTTTTCTGCCGTCTGACGGACTTGACCCAGCCATGGACATGTACCTTGCTAGCAGAGCTCTGTCCAGAAGCTAAAATTTGGCGGATAGTTAGAGGTAGTGTCCCCGTCGACGCGAACCTCTTGAAAAACATCAAGAATAGAGAGTACAGCCACCTCGCGGGCGGGAGTAAGCGTAGTGAGGACAAGTCCAAGTGTACATCTTTGATGGCGGGAAAAAAATATATGGACATATGGACAACAGTAGAAGATACAAGGCAAGCTCTCCATCGCCTGGAATGATATTTTAGCAGGTATTAACAACTGGAGAACGCGCAATGAGCAACAGGCATCCCCACAACATTCTTTTGGATCTTGTGGCGCAATGGGGGAGGGGTCCATTAGAATCCTCGCCCCCGTCCACGGCCTCTGCCTCGTCCGCGTGCTCGCTCTATTCCCCTTGCACGACCCCGCCCACGAGCGTCCTCCTTTTTCCGTCCTTTTGGTTTTGGGGCATCGTCGACAAGGAGAGTGTCCAGGGGCAGTGCATCGGGCAGAATGAAATAGCGAATGTTGTTTCCACGGATGGAGAGTGAGTCGAGGGACACGGGATCGCGATTACGTGCGGTCATTTTAACGGTTTTAAGATACGTATTCATCTGCATATCGACACCTGTCGTAGAGGGGTTAGTATGACACGTACGGACGCGACGGTGACCATAAGCCCACCAGTGATGGTACCGTGGACGACTGATCCATTCTTGAGCTCGATGGAGACGGTTTCGTTGTTCAGTTTCATCAAGAACCTGGAGTGATAAATCAAAGAAAATGGGCATCAGCGACGTGTTTTCTCAGCTTTTCCAGGGGGAAAATGGGAAGGTCTCGATAATGTTGGTTCTGGGGTCAGGTCAAAGCTTGAGAATGGAGACCACAAAAGAGATATATACCTGACGAGCTTCATGATGGCGATGGTTGAGCGATATGCTGCAGGCGACGATTCATTGCCACAGATCGTGTTTGGACTTGTTTGATTAAGACCCTCATCTCCTGCGAATAGGCGGCCTGTTGGAGGACACGCTGTCGAACGATGGACTCGTCTCCTGGTGCAAATGGTGCTTCCATCATCAAGGTCATCTGATGGGCCTTCGCGGCCCCCTTCCTCAAACGCTTCTACTTCTAGTTATATGTCGTCAGGTCACGAGTAGCTCAGCGCTCAGCTGTTCTGTGTTTCCTCACTATCTCGCATTACAGTGTACAGATTTAAACGTAGTGTGAACGAAACACAACGCAGGCCTCAGAGCTGTCATATATAACATGTTTAAATGATTTTTGTCATGATATCGATCATCCGAGCTTGACCACATCATAACAAATCTTGCAACTACGTAGAATATATCAAACAGTACAAAAGGTGATATCTAGGATGGATACCCACCGCTTACTCTAAAAACAAATAAATTCTCCAAGAAAGTATTTCAGATTGGCATCAAGTTAGACCGTGAGGAAGATTAGTCTAGCTGCCGAGATAGGGGCAAGCGTGGCATGGACTGGCAACATATTGAAACCCCGAATGAGTCAGACAGCGGGATGACTGCAACCATGAGTTTCGCTGAGTCTATAAATAGTTGCCGAACTCTTCGGCACAGTGTGACTCTATGCGACATTGACCCCGTCAGATTCATCTTCGCTGTTCATCACATTCTATTCATATTTTTAACTTAAATTTTGACACAGTTCTAGTATACAAAGTGATCATACTCTGATTAAAATAATGACCAGCAAGCATTGAGTGAATATTGTGTTATTCCTGAATCCGAACACCGCGGCGTGGGATGTAGATGAAGTATCACTTGGCCACTCTACGCACCTGAGACCGCATCATGGAACACGTTCGGTAGCTAATGTCGGCTACTGGCTCGGCTAGTAGGATACACCAGCATTGGCTTGTTGAATATAGTTGGAGCTCAATCAATCTCCCTCCGCCATCTTGTACAGAAATGTTAGAGGAAGCGGTGGAGGGCGAAAATCGAACTCCGAGGCTTCGGTCAGACTGCGCTGTCCCCTCGATGCCGACTCAGGCCGGTATAGGGACTGTTAACACTACCAGTTCTTAGAGCTACCGAACGGGCTCAGATCTTCTGAGATCTCAGTCATCGACGCGTCACGGGTTCTAGTGTTCTAATTACGTTGTTTCGTGTAGGGTTTAAAAGGGTGTGGAGTCAAGGCTATGCATACAAACTTATACCCCCCGTGTCTCGAGAATCGACTTGATGTCACTGTCTTTCAAGACCTTGGGAACCGTCGTTGGCATCCTCTCTTCTGTGTCGTCCGTCGCGACACTGCAGAATGGCGTTGGAAAGCTTCCGGGTAAGCTGACAACCCCCCCGTCGTGGCTTCGCAGCCGAACTAATTGCTCCCAAGTGATGGGCTACAATGGTACGTGGCGGTCTGGTTTTGGCCATGATGGACCTGACCCAGCCATCTTCGGCAGCCTGGAACGCATTTCAGGTGGGTTATGTATAACGACCACGTATTGCCTCACTCTAATATCTATCCGTTAGTGCAACGTGAATGAGACCCTCATAATTCAAACTGCTCAGTACATGAAAGATTATGGTCTTTTAGTGAGGCTGCTTGGATCCAACCGCCTCATAGACAGCTCAGATTTCTCAGGATATTGGCTATAATCACGTCAACTTGGACGATTGCTGGGCAAGCGAGAATCGTAGCTCCACGGGTGAAGTCCTTTCGGGTTAGTCCGTGTTTGCCGCTTCCGGTCTAGTATTCATGAAACCGCACTGCTGGTTCCCATGGTACTAGATCCTATTCGCTTCCCAAGCATGAACAATCTTACCGATCAGCTGCACTCGATGGGCTTGTGAGCGCAACAAACATGTTCTAGAGATGAGATACTCACTGTGTGCAACGTAGTTATGCTGGCATCGTAAGTTGGTTGACCCGGTCATGATATCACGGTCTGGTGATTGATTTCCGCTCAGTACTCTGATTCCGGTTGGTTCACGTGTGCAGGATATCCCGGTTCCTTCACGTATGAGGAACAAGACGCCCTTACCTTCCAATCTTGGGGCTTTGACTTCTTGAAGTGGGTGTTATCACACCTTTGTCGCTCTCGAAGTATTGCTGATCCTTTGCCATGCAGGTATGATAACTGCGCTAGTTAGTGATCGAACCGACTGCGCATCGTTGCTACAGCGTTGACAATATTTTTCCAGTTCCCTTCGATGATGTGATCCAAGAGGGTATAGTCGGCAGTGAGTATACTGTTCAAGTTCGATACCCACCACCTCATCATGACACGATACAGAGTATCAACGAATGGCAGATGCACTAGCTACGGTCGCTGAACAGACCGGGACCACGTTCACGTTCAGCTTGTGCGAATGGGGATGGGTAAGCGAAATATAGTGAACTTGTAGCGTTTTGCTTATGCGTGGTCCTTAGAGTCAAGTCTGGTTGTAAGTTCAAGTCAAGGATTCTAACATCCACGAGTTAAATGTGCTGCTGTAGATGGGGTGCTTTCATGGCTCATAGTTGGAGGGTAAGTATTAACTCGAGCCAGGTGCGGGGTTATATCATAACTGCGTTATGACTTGATTAGATTAACGGTGACATCGGACCGTACTGGGACTCCATCGCAACGATTATCAATGCGTAAGCTTTCCCATTGCATAGTTTGTCAGGATTGGAGATTGAACAGCGCATTAGCGCTTCCTTCATCACACAAGCCACAAATTTCTACGGGCGTAATGACCCCGATATGGTGCTTACCCCCATCGACCACTGTTGACATGGATTACTCACACAAAAATCAGCTTGAAATAGGAAACGGAAACCTCACCTACGACGAAGCCAAGACCCATTTCACGGCTTGGGCACTCATGAAGGCCCCGCTGTTGATTGGTACCAATGTGAGTTATGCACGCATGATCTCGGCTGCACTCTATATTGGATTGGCGTGTTAGCTCGCGACTATCAGCTCAGAGATGCTTGATATCCTCAAGAACACCGAGATCATTGCCATCAATCAGGACCCGGTGTACGGTACAAGCATTTCGCCCTTCCGCTGGGGTATTAATGTAGGTTGTTCTTCCACATCGCTTATGCGTTATTCTTACACATGGTTATAGCCTGACTGGACGTACAACTCTTCGTTCCCCGCCCAATTCTGGAGTGGTCCAAGTGAAAATGGAACGGTTTTCATGCTTGTAAGTGTATAGTCTTACAGGATGATGCAGTCCAACTGACCCTCTTGGTGACAGATCAACACCCTCGACGAACCCGCTGACCTTTTCTTTAACCTGACCGAATCCCCATGGATTCGGGCTGGCAGGCAGTATGCTGTCAGGGTATGTAGTTGGGATCTCTTTGATCTTGCTACCTTTGCGGTTCCCAGTTGAGCAAGCGCTACTCTAGGATCTTTGGACACACACCAACAATGGCACCGCTGTGCGCGATTATACCGCGATCGGTGTCACTCCTCACAGTGTTGTTGCTCTTTTACTCCAGGACGCTGGTAACGAACCTGCGGATCTCTGGCCGCCGTGTGCTGGTGAAGCAGCAACACAATGCACAGCCGAGAATGGAACCAAGTATTACTAGACAGCCAACCGAGTGCTTGTATTCCATCTAAAAACACAACTATTGTTTGTGAAAATTTAAAAGATACTGTAGTATGTACCACGAATTTAGGTAGTGGATGGAACGGTCAGACTTGCTCCACCTCTGAACCGGTGTCTAATTATGGTCTGGCACATGTGTGATATCACGGAGGTTTTCCCCACAGTAACAAAAGAGCACTATTTCTCCTTCCCGTCACTACCTGGTAAACGCATTCTATGATGACTGCGACCCCCGGACATGCCGAACAGATACTACCTACATCCAGCACGCCCTTGCTTGGTGAGTGTACTTTCCTTGAATGTCGTGCCTCGTGGACGCTGCGACCCAGGAGGACCTGTCAATGTGATAGCAAGGTTGATCCGTGACTTTGTTACATGATATGCAGCGCAGGCGCAACCGACAAGGAAACAATCAAAGGCTCCATTCTGGGGTGCTATAGTGTTCACTCTCGTTGCGATCTTGGGATTGTCGACCCTCTTCTACCGTGGCAGGTATGGCCATCCCACGAGCGAGTTTCAGAGAGTCGGGAAACTTCCAGGTGAGCACGAGAGTCGTGTGCTTGGTGCGGTGTCTTGACGGAGCCTCCACAGTCATGGGTTATAATAGTAAGTCGTTAGGTCATGCTGGTCGCAGGATGCTCAGTCCAAACTATTAGCTTGGAATGCATACTACGTGAGTGGTCGTCGTCCGGAATGTGCGACGGAATTCCATGTTTGTTCTGGTAGTGTGCAATCAACGAGACACTCATCATCAAGACGGCTAATTTGGTGAAATCCCTCGGTCTTGCGGTTCGTATCAAACAGCGTCGAGTAACATTGTGAGTACTGATTTCTGGAACTCAGGATGCGGGTTATAACCATATCAATGTCGATGATTGTTATTCGGAGAAAAAACGGAGTCCCGCGGGAGATATTGTCGCAAGTGCGTTCTTTCTCGTGTGATCTACAGACAGAGATAGGACGTTGTTGCAGATAAGGCCAGGTTCCCCTCGGGAATGAAGGCGTTGACGAACCAAATCCATGACATGGGCTTGTGAGTTCATCAAGGCACCTCGCTGATGTATTGCGCTCATGTCGAGGCTCATGCAGTAAAGCAGGCATTGTAGGGTCCGACTCACCTGTCCTCTTTCGCTTCTGACACCTGGAGCAACAGTACAGTGATGCGGGATGGTTTACTTGCCAGTTGTACCCCGGGTCATATCAGAATGAAGCAAGGTGGACCTTATCTTCTTCTTAAGCCAACAAGTCCTTCAATCCCTTCATAGAGACGCGAAGTTGTTCCAGGGGTGGGGCTTTGATTATCTCAAGTGCGTATGCTCGGCCTGTGTGACGAAGCTGTGGCCCTGACGTTCATTTCTGCAGGTATGATAACTGTGCCGTACCATTCGACAACATTACAAGGCAGAATATCATGGGCCGTTAGTTTGACCTTGATTATTATTCAAGTGTCGAGTTGACGGTTGTCATACAGGATTTGAACGTATGGCGAACGCCATCAAGGATCTCGCCGAGTCTTCTGGCAGGCCACCTCTATTCTTGTCGATATGTCAGTGGGGAAGGGTATGTGCTGTATCCAGGTCAGTGTGCTCGGGCTCATGTTTCGATCAGGAACAAGGGTGGTTATGGGCAAGAAAGTATGGCCAAAGCTGGCGGGTAAGTGATTCAATAATGTGTCGTCTGCGCATTGAAAACAGGCTTTGCATGTCAGACGACGGGTGATATTGGTATGTTATTCCTGTTTTAGTGCGGTCGCCGTCTGACGGAGTGCCTTAGGAGCATCTTGGTCGTCGATTGCGGACCTCATCAATCAGTCAGCAGCTCTATCTGCCACTTCGTTCGAGTCGTTCTGAAACTATTTTCTAGAAATTCTTTTTATACCTGGGCTACCGATTTTTATGGCCATAACGATATGGATATGGTGAGTGATCCTACCTACCTCACGGAATTCAACTCATACTTTCCCAGCTAGAAGTGTAAGTAAGGCATCTGGTGTCACGATCCACGTTTCATGTCAACTACAAGAGGGAATGGTGACCTTTCATATGAGGAAATGAAGACGCATTTCACCGCCTGGGCTTTCATGAAATCCCCCCTCTTGCTCGGTCTCGATGTATGTGCTTTCTACTGAATTTATAAGCAAAGTGGAGATGTATTCTCTGTTCAGCTGGAGTCGGCAAGCAAGGAATCCCTCGAGATCCTCACCAACCCCGAAATCATCGCTATCAACCAGGATCCCGTCGTGGGTACGAGCATTTCACCCTTCCGATGGGGTATTAATGTGAGCAATTACGTGCTTGCATACGGTTGCCTACCGATTTAAATGATTTTAGCCCGACTACGTGAGCAATGCAACCCACCCCGCACAGTACTGGAGTGGTGAAAGCCAGAATGGCACGGTCTTTATGCTTGTGAGTAGTTTCGTTTTCGTTTGCCTTTTGCACTACTGAGCCAGAATAGATTAATACCTTGGATGAACCTGCGACCATGTTCTTTAACCTGACAGAGTCTCCCTGGATTCGAGCTGGAAGGCAATACTCCGTTCGGGTAGGCCCTATACCTCGACTTGTTCATCGGCAACGACGCTCATGTTCATGCATTCAGGATCTCTGGACGCACAGTGACAATGGTACTGCGGTGAGAAACTTTACAGCACACGCCGTTCCAGCGCACGGCGTCGTTGCACTGCTCCTTCAGGACGCCGGCGACGAGCCTGAAGGCCTCTGGCCTCCTTGTGCGGTGATCGAGTGGTGCATATCTGAGGATGGGACCATGTACGACCCTGACAAGAAATGGCATGCTGAAGAACATCAGGACCTTTGAAATGAAGCACGGGACTATAGTATCACTGTAGATTGTGATTCACGTGTAGTTCGCAAACAGCTA
Organism: Caloboletus firmus; assembly: GCA_038094755.1. Taxonomy (NCBI): domain Eukaryota; kingdom Fungi; phylum Basidiomycota; class Agaricomycetes; order Boletales; family Boletaceae; genus Caloboletus; species Caloboletus firmus. The sequence continues at coordinate 102,202 of JBBPUO010000006.1, read as the reverse complement.
TGTATTCTGTGCGGTAGTATATCCAACTCCCTTAACATTGTGGAGGAATGGGAGTACCCAACGAGAGACTCGCACTCGTATCGGGGCTTCGTGAAACTTGTAGAATTACAAAAGTCTATCATGCAAACGATACCCAGGCCACGAGGGATGCTATTAACAGGACAGAGGTCCATTTCCTGATATCCTTCCATCTCGTGTCCCAAACTTCACTCCGACTCGCCGGCAACGACAAAGTGGTGTTGTCCTGCACTTCATCGGGACGGTACTGCGGGGTAACAGGACCATTCTCGGGAGGGGCTGCAGCGTCCTGCAACATTTCCGGCGGTCGTACGTTTTCCGGGAGGACAGTCAGTGCACTTTCCTGTGTAAGAGGGAACACCTCGGCCTGAGCGACACCCCCGAAAAAGTCCGTGATGCGTGTCTTATCCAGTGGCCGTCGAAACAAGTCTGAACGCACGCCGGCATGTGAGCGAATCACAGCGGGATCGTAAGACGAGAACTTTCCAAGGTGTGAGCGTCTGCTAGCGTGGGCGTTAGCGTGCGTACCAAGTCCTGTACGGACACCTGACTGGTCTTGTTGATGCCTTCCATGAATTCGAGTATGAAATGAGTATAGCTGTCGATAACGGACACGCCAATATCATTGTCGTTTTCATGCTGGTTGCGGTGAGACTCTGAGGATACACGGGTTGAACGAGGAACATACCGAGTAAGAGTTTTCTTCTATCTCTGATGATCCTGTTGCCAGGATGTTTGGAGAGTAAAACTGTGAATACATGCTGTTTGCTTGACAGGTATCAATCATGAAGAATATTTCATTGTAACTAGAATTTACTTGTTTAGCTCCTGAGATGAACCATGAATGCATCTGGTTACTAACCGTTTCTTCTGCCACATTTGTTCAAAGGCGTCAGCGATGTCGAACGCGCTGATTTCTTCGTTGTCCTGGAACTTGAGGAATTCATTTCCACCGTGTCCGGTCATGTACACGAAGACATTCGAGCGGTCGTCCGTGAGCAATCGTTTTGAGCGCGGTACCGATGGATTGACACGTCCTATATGAGAGTTGGTGCACGAGAGAATGCTTTCGACCTCGACATACCCGTAAGCAGCCGAATGAAGTTCTCCACAGTCACTTCGTAGCCGCGATAGTCCACCTCGATGTTATCGCCGTAGAGGTCCAGATGACGCCCCGCCTTCGCGTACACACTTCCGGGAAATTTATTGCGTGTATTGCACGCGACGTCATCGGCGAGCATGAGGATGATATTCGAGTCGGGGATGCCGAGACGCTTGACGGTGCGATACCTAGGTGTGAGAGTCTGTATCACGACGGAACACGGCAATAGGGAGCCATCATTACATTCCTAGGGCATTTGCCATGTGCTAAGGGACATTGGCATCAGCGGATATTGCACACTACCAGCGACATACCCTGTAATTGAACCAATACCGGGAGGCACAGACGAGGACGGCCCAGTTGTTGGTGTGGCCCGAGCTGAATGCATGTCGGCCGTAAAACTCGGCGACGACTTGCTCGCTGGCAGCCAAACTGCCGACCGTCCGAATCGCCAGACAGACGAGCAACTGGTGGAGGCGCATTTCGAGAATGTGTATCGGCATTTCGGCGTCTCCCCGATAGGATCACGCGGAGCTTCAATTCTCGGCATCGAACTTCTCCTTCATGCGCGCTGTCATGCACGGTGAGCAACGCCATGTCATCGCTGTCGGCGACGTCTTATGCACTCCCAGGTCTTGTCGCGTACGGCGATGACTCCCAGAGCGACTCGGAGGACATCATCGCCTCCACCTCCACATCTGCTGGCACTAACCTGGTCAACAACCATGTAAGAGTCTCCCTGCCGGATTTTGTCCAATCGTTTCCCTCGTTGTTGGCTGTGTTTCTGTTTGGGAATAGGATAAGCCACTGAAGGGCCTCTCTGCTTCATCTTCAGATGGTACGTCCTACGTAATACCCCGTGGATGCGCTCCAAGTCATTGTCCTCAGCTCGACTATTACCAAAATCTCAAGTCGTCATTCGTCGTCCAGCACCAACTAGAAGCCACCCTCGAGCACACCTATCCGATGACATTGTGACAGAACAATCCCAATCAGCTGCGCCACCACTCACACCTGAAGAATCCTTGAAGGAGTTACCCTCCGCCTCGAGTTCCTCCGAAGACCATGAACTGACAAAGATTCGTGAAATCCTGAGACCGCCCTCAATACCAGGCGTAGCAGACTGGGGAATACCCGCCGAGTCCACGGCACCATGCAATCCAACGATTGAAGTATGGTAGCTCTTTGCATGTTGCTTCACTCTACCACTCATGTCTGTCAAGGCGAAGGTAGCCCAGTTCCTTGCATTGAAGCACGATCCTGTGAATCCTAGACACTTCAACGACTCTCTCATGTCAAATCGATCATTCCGGAACCCTCACCTCTATGCTACACTGGTCGACTTTGTCGACGTCGATGAACGAACGACGAATTTTCCGACTAGTGTTTGGGACCCAAATGACGTGGAACCTGAATGGTTTGCAAGTCGAATTGGTACGAGGTGTCTTGTAGTCTTGTTCGACTCGTGTTTATGCCCGTTGCCTCCCCTTTGTGTGGTTACGCCTAATGACGGTTCTCTTTCTGGGAAAATATGTACCCCCTCAAAGCCGAGCTACAAAAAGCGCGATCAGAACATGCATCCGCAGCACAGTCAAAGCGTTCACAAATCGCTTTTACGTCTTCTAAGGCACCTCCGCCGCAGCCCACGCGCCACCCACAGGACAGAGGAGGGGACCGAAGAAAGGGTCGATTTCATCCGTATTCGAGAGGCTGCTGAGTCCGTGGGTGCAGTGGAATGTCGTGTATCTAGTTAGTACCGCTATCATATCTCGGTCTCGATGCGTTGTAAGCTTTGTGATGTAAGCTGGCTGGGGCGCCGCCGTGCCGGGCGTCTACGCGTGTTCATCGACATCGTCTCAACTTCTGACAAGAACCCTCAGAACGTTTTTACTATGGCGCACTCACTTTCACGCGAATGTACACCGCTCAAGCATGCATATGACGCGTGCTTCAATACATGGTTCGAAGGATATCTCGAGCCCGCCATTGCGCACTCCAAGGGCGTCCCGCAGGGTCAGCGGAACGAGTACGCCAAGAAGAAGGCGGAGGAATTCGAGGAGAAATGTGGGGTCGTCTGGGCTCAGTACAAGGAATGTGTGCAGGTGAGTGGTGCACCTTTTCTTTCTTTCTTTCTCCGCGCCTGTGGTCTCGAAGATGCGTCGAAACGGCCCGATCGTTGCAGAATTGGTCTGATTTCTGACGCATATTGACTGATGCTTGCCTTACTTGCAGAAAGCCGTGCGACAGCGAGGTCTTGGGGATTTGCTTGAGCAGGCTCGACAAGAGAACCCTTTGCGCGAGCCACCATCTACATCTGAAAAGGAGGGGTCATCCTCAAGGACAAGTTGATCATAGGAAGGGTAACGCTTTTCATGCCCTGTCCATCCTTTCAGGCCTCGACTGACTCGGGTCGTTGAAAATCCTTCCTTACCTACACACCGTTTTAATGTGATACTCAGACACACGAAATACGGCTCGTCACCGGGAATGCGCAAGAAAACTATAAGCCCTCGCAAGCCCACGAACACTCGAGTTCGGGTTGGATGGCCGTCAGTTTTTTGTTGTAGCACCGAGTGTTACTCGTGGTTGCTCCTTCCCAACTTCGCGATGTACGTCACACGACAATGATTGCTTTCAGATATTCAGACAGATGTACGTCTCAGATGCACTGTCGAAGTCATTCTCCCTCCTAGGACAGAGGTTGGGATGGGTGGCATGATTGACATGTGTGCACGATGGCGCCAGCACGGAGCAATAACGCATACATACCTTGATGGAAGCGACGTGTTGTCGAACATAAGCCTCTGACGACCTTCCGCGCAAACATACAACCAGAGGTTGGGCTATGCCGGTCGTTTTCCTGGAGAGACACTGCATATGGTTTACTAGAAGCACAGGAGGTTTATCCCTGACGGTGACACTGTTTCTCAGTATGCTCAATTGCATCGGCCATCCAAGATGTCCAACTTTGCGCTCCTCGACTGCAAAGTATTGACCCGGGAAGCGACAACGAAAGAGCCTCATACATAAAGGTCCGAGCCCAGCCAAATTAATCCCATTATTTCATCTCCTGTTTCCGACTCTCGTGTACCAGGTGAGTTGATTCTCCTTGAAACGAGAAGGATCACGACCACACAGTGGAACCAAATGAGTGATGCTCCAGTTGCATGTTGGAGACTGGCGTTTCGTCCCACGGGTATGTGATTTGACAGGAGCAATGTTTCCTCTGTCAAATGCGATTCGTCCGAGGCATACCAGAGGGTGATTAAGACCTATTGACGTCTAGTCGACGAACCGTAGAGCCTGATGATGTTCGATTAATTTCCACGAATTCGTGGTCATTCTTTTTTGCACACGTGACTGGACGCGCGCGCGACACCACGTAGTTTATAACTTGTACTGACGCGATGTCCACTTCAAATGCATCGAAACAGCTCCAAGCAACCCTCGACAACGCTGACCTGCACATTCTCAACTCTCGTGCACAGCTGAAAGCTCACCGTTTCGATGATCTCGAAGACTTGCCCGCTGGTGAGGATGCCCTGCGTGATCCTGCTGTAGTAGCCAGCGACGTTGCAGCCCAAACTGTCTGTGTTCAGTTCCGTTCGGGCAGGCGACGTGCTGACGATGAATTTGCTAGTCGTTCCTCCGTCAACTTAAGTTTCAGTATCTGGAACAGAAAGCCAAAGACAAATATGTCAAGACGATCGTGTCCGACGATGCGCCACTTATAACCGCCTCTTCGAATGAAGAACTCCGACTGCGCAATGAAGAGAAGAAACGTGTGTTGAAGGAGGCCAAGGCGAGGCTTGCGGAGCGGCAAGAGGACGTACGTACGTTGGCGCCGCTCGTGGAGGAAGGTCGGTAGACTGCACCAGTGTTTATGCGCGAATGTAGTTCCTGACGAGGTGCTGGGCAGATTATCAGAAAGCACGTTCGTTGACCAATCTAGCCGCGACGCTCTCTGCCCGAATACTCGATGCACGGCTTGCGCTGACACGCCTCCGTCAAGCTCACCCTCACCCTCGCTTGACCATTGCATCTGCAACGTCCACGCTGGATGGACAGGTGGAGCAAATGCAACATTTGGAAGACGAGCTGCAGGGATTGAACAGTCGGATCAGTGAATCTAAGGAACAGATAAAGAAGGAGATGGCGGAGCTGGAGCAACTCAGAGGCATCGAAAAGGAGAGACTCGCAGAGCTCAAGCTTGTGGAAAAAGTGATCGGGGAAGAAGAGGACCCAAGGGTTGGAGGACTCTACGACTGGTATGGAATTGCCAACCTTTCCTTTTCTCAGTGGTCTGACCGGCATCACGCACGAACAGGTTCGTATCCTCGTTGTCGATCCATCGCTCGTTGCTCTCTCTCCAGTCCGCACATATTGAATCCGAAAACGAACTACGATTGTCATATTCGGTCGATCCACCACCAGGCTCGGGATCTCGTGAGCCGAACGATCTCGTACTGACATTGCTCTTTATTCCAAATACACGACAGCTGGTCTCTGCGGAGGTCACTCTGGGAGGGGTCGAGTTAGAGTTGGGGGACGTGGTTGATGTACATGTGCAAGCGAACGATATTCCTGGTCTAGTGTGGGCCGTGCTAGCACGCGCACGCGCACAAAGTCCAGATAGAATAAGCGAATAATGATATCACAGTATCGCATATAAGATCCCTGTCCACAGTTATAGCTACAAACCATGTACATCATATGTCTGAACGACGCCACAGGATAACACACACGCGGGCAAGAGATTCCAGATCATTGCAGCATATGTCACCGCTTGTCCGATTATCATAGACGGATCCATATATTGGTCACCAGTCTAGGTGGAGCTAATGGTGTCTGTCAAATGTACATATAAGTTCATCAGCCCACATCCCCGTCAGTGGAAGATGTCATTGTTGACAGAGGTAACATCCCCGAAATGGAACGAGAAAGCTTGGGGGACGAGCAGGCAGAGGAGTGATTTCGATGTCCATTAACCTCAGAATTGGCTCGTGAGCGCGTGAGTAATCTGATAGTTTTCAGCGAACCAGCAAGCAAATCCAATATCGTATTTCAAGTAGTTGTAGTACATTGAGCAATCCAACAGTCAACAGCATTCAAGCATACCCATCTTTTCCAGGAACAACGCCATAGGCACCGCCTCCCTTTCCAAACATCTCGCGCAGATCATTCGCTAGTTCGTTTGGTTTTTCATGCGCCGCGAAGTGTCCTCCGGTGTCATGTTCAAATTCAGCCACGATTCGGTTGCCTCGCCGAATCCAGCTGCAAAAATACACAAATAAAGGAAATTAGGATGCCTCGATGGAGTCAAAGGAAAACGGCACCGGAGGACTTACGCCTTTGGTAAAATAACCACATCCTTGGGGAAGAGCGAAAAACCCATCGGAATCTTCGGATACTGGGGAGGCAGTACAAAAGCCGATTGCCCTTTGAGAAATTCAAAGTAAATCCTCAGGGAGGCAGCTGGGCCAGCACGCGAGAACCAGTAGATGGATATCCAGGTGAGAACTGCTACAAGTTAGTATGGCTGAGCATGGACTGCACAACATCACTCACTCTCATCGTCTTCCCAGGGATAGTTGTCTGTCCAGTGGTGCAGTTTCTCATAGATCCAGGCAAGCAACCCGATGGGACTGTCTGCCAACGAATAACCGAGAGTCTGAGGTTGGGTGCCATGTTCTGCGAGGTAACCGGTGCCTCGACTCTGGAACCATTGTGTACGCGCCAAGCCCTCTTTCTCTTTCGCGGTCCAAGGTGTAACTAAGAAAGCGAGGAACGACAATGGTTCCTTTAAGGGAGACGGAAATTGGGCGCTGAAATATCCCTTGGGCATCATTGGTATTCAAGGATGCATAGAACTCACGTTGGCAGATTTGTGTGCCAGGCCTTGTGATATTTTCCGCCATATTCCGCAGCCATTTCGCGCGTAATCTGAAATAGGTGAACAATCTGCAATAGGTGATTCCATGGTGCGACCATACAAAATGTCCCCAATCCCCACCCTGCGTGACTACAGAAACAGAGATCAGTCTACTGTCAGGAAAACATTGGTAACGTAGGCTTACCATACTCGTTGTAACCCAAGGACAGCATCAACTTGTGTGCAACCTGCCCATTGAGATGAACGATTAAATATACAACATGTAGAAGAATATTTTACACACCTCGGCGTATTGTGCGATTGCAAAGCCTTGCTTCCGAGGAGCCTCAGAAAACCCATACCCAGGTAAACTAAGTGCCACTACATGGAAGCTGGGGTGGTCGGGGGACGAAGCAATCAATAGAGGCAGTAACTTGCGAGCCTCGATAAACGTTCCGGGCCCTAAGCGGCCCATTTAGAGTCTTGAAGCACGACAGCAACAAACCATACATACATCCATGGCAAAAGAGTAAGGGAATTGCGTTTGTCACCTTGCTCTTCTTGTGCACGTAGTGGATGTTGAGTGCCCCAAAGTTGTCAACGTCAATGTCTCGAGTGAACATGGGTAGCTCGTCGTTCAATTCCATCTCGTGCTTGCGCCAGTCGTAGTCGTTTTTCCATCGTTTCGCCAGTCTCTGGATGTCTGCAAGAGGTACACCGTATTTCCAACCCGCATCCTCGAGCTCGTCGGGGAACTTAGAGAGTTCGAGTTTTTTGCGAAGGAGGTCGAGTTTACTGTCAGGGACAGAGATTGTGAATGGCGCCTCGGTCATTGGGATCGCGACGAGTTAGACAACCACCCCGTTGCCAGTTGGTTATGAACGATTCATATCTTTGAATCTAGTAGAAGAATCCCACGATATACAGAATATCTCCGAGGCTGTAGGAGGTTCAACTGAATCCTTGGTTTTAACACTTTAGGGCACAGAATAAGGTCAGGTTAATCGAGGAAATATACACGCACTGTAGCTGTAAGAGACTGATACAGCTGCTCGTGTCCAGGTTACTTATGTAAAGTAGCAGTAGTCGTCCAGGGGCTCAGAGATTCGTCACAGCAGGGCTGACAAGCGGAGTCGGAGTTTGGTCCAAAGAGGGTAGTGTACACTTACTACGGAAAATACCTACATACTGTACACTCTGCGCTTAACCCTAACCCTAGACAGTCACATCTGCCGTTTTGCCGAGTCGGGGTTTGAAAATGGTCGATTGGTTACCGGTTACTCCTTGCTATGGCGTCGGCTTGCAATCTGGCCTGTTTTTATGGCGGAAACTGGATTCTCGGGGAGCTGAGAATGACCGCCAACGCGGTTGAACTCGTGTGATGCATAGAGCGAGTCCAGCCTTCACGACGAACACGGCTTCTACACAGTGCCTCTCAACTACGGTTGCGTACGCCAGCCCATCAACGACATCGATAACATGAGCTCGACCAGTGAACAGGCTCGTATATATAATAAGTATGAGTGCGGAAGAGCAATGGAATGTGATGATGTCATGTATGCCAGTTCGTATCTGATGTAGTGGGCTTACAGCACACCGGCCCATCAACGACATCGATAGCATAAACTCGACCAAGATTGATAACATGGAACGTTTCTAGTTTGCAGCTAGAGGTGCTCAAGTACCTGTACGCGTCTTTTTGTTTCCCTTGAGGATGCGTTATAGAACCGACGGACTTGAGCCCCTCTTCCGACAGGTACTTGACATTTGGCGATTCCAACAACATTCTTTGATATGTGGTGTCGAGATGTTACGTTGGTAGAATGGTTCTTTAACTTTTTTGTGCAGGCACTTGGGAGGCACCGCTGGCGGCCACTTCGACCAGTGTTGGAGGGTCAGAGACTTGTAACATAGTTTTCTGGAGTCTGCCATTGTCTCTCAAAGCAGGGGTGACAACCCATACATGGTACTGGAACGGGAGAGTAGTCCCTGTTTTTTATTACAGCAAACAATGTTAACGGGTTGAATCTAGTGTACCCCGGCCCGCCATTTGCCAGTGGTCGCGAGTGCAGTCTTGCCCGCAAAGATAGTCGGAAGTGCCAAGATACTAGCATAGAACAGCACTTGGCCGAGCTTGAGATCCACCCAGTACCAGAAAAGGAGTGTCTCGAAGGCGCCGAGGAGCACGGTGAAGGGGAGGATACGAAGGGAAAACAAGTGCGGGACACGTACGCCGACTTTTGCCCACTGGAGGTGAACGAACGTGTCATTGAGTGATTCGTAGGGTAGTGAGAGGATGCGACGTACCAAACTGAGCAATGCGACCCACGGCGCGAGCACGAGCGCGGAAAAGAGGGCAGAAGTAATCTTGTGGGGGAGCTTTTGCTCGGGATGGAAGGTGTGTGCGATGGGTGATTTAGGGTGGAAGGATGCTTCGTCGGGGTGGAGAGCGGGCGTCGAGGATGGGGGGAGGTAGAGGTCGAAGAGATCGAATGTCGCCGGATCGTATACGAAGGAGCCGAGGATCAAGGAGACCGCAAGTGGGAGGTCTGTCGTCGGTGGGAGGGATGCGGGCGGACGAGCCATGTTCTGCAACGGAAAGAGAAAAGCGTGAGCGAAAGGGCGTCTTTGGACGGAGGCAAGGACGACTTACGAGCTCAAACTTGGCTTTGCCGCCTAGGGTGACACGGACGGGCTGGATGCCTTCTTCGCCAGAGACGGGGTCGTAGAAGCGGAGGAAGGTCTGGTGGGGCTGGACGCCTTTGCCTTCGTCGGATTCAGTGAGTTGGAAGGTGAATTTGAGGGTATCGGAGGGGCCGAGGGTCAATGGCTCTGGCTTTTGGGTGAGGGAGAGTCTGTTTGGGTGGGTGAGGTGTATTCAGCGGTTCGAGGGGGAGACATACGTGTCAGCGCGCAGTTGGGATGCATCCGAGGCAGAGATGGTAACGCGAGGGTTTTGGAGGGACAACGAGGCAGCATAAGCGTTGGCGGCGAGGAGCAGCCAGAAGAAGCAGAAGCTGGTGTGCGGGATCATGGTCGAGGTGCGAACTGTACCAACGCTAACATTGCTACACTCATTGAGGGCACCATTTGCATCCACCCATGTGATCGTGAGACTAAAAAGGAATAGAAAAGAAGACCCCACCGTGGTTCGAACACGGGACCGCACGATCTGCAATCGTATGCTCTACCACTGAGCTATAGAGTCGTTGCTTGGTGTGGTTTCGATCACGAACAAGTTCTTCCAATACACCAATCAACCAGCTCCGAAAAGACACACTACTCTCGGATTGAGGCGATTTTGACATGCCCGCCAAAGCTACTCCAGCAGGTCGTGCTACCAAGAAACAGTCGCGAGTCGTTCGCGATGTCCGAATCAGCCTGTCCACGACGCCTGCAGGCCCACGCGCCTCATTGACCAGTCTCCCCATAGAGATCCTCGCAGAGCTACTCTTCTACACTCGTTCCCCTCCCACCGTCCTCGCCGTCTCCCGCACCTGTTCATTCTTATACCGCACCCTCGCTCAGAACCCCGCCGCGTCCTTCATCTGGCGCTACGTCCGCAAGACCTGCCAACCAGTCCCCCTCCCCGATCCCGGCCATTGCTGGCAAGGAAGCGAGGCCGAGTATGCTGCCTTTGTGTTCGGCGGGGGCGTCTGTGAGGTGTGTCGAAAGACCACACAAGCAATGTATGTTAGTTTTGCAGCGCGGATTAGGTTGTGTGGTAGCGTGAGTGCAGATCAATTTTCAAATCATATCGACGTTTGACGTCGCAGCAGTGGTATTGTCGCAAAAAGTTGCTCGGGTCAGTCTTTGTCGTATGCTTTTCATCGTCATGTATCCTGACGCCCATTCCTCCCCCACGCTACCTTTCCTGACTTGCTGATTGTCACCCCACATCCAGCGAGTCCCTCATCAATGTCACTACCATGTTTCAGGGACGTGATCGCCAATCCCTCTGGGTGCCCTATGTAGAAAGCGATCTATGTTTCTGTGCGTCGTCCCGCTCATGTCAGTCCGTGTGGATCGTTCTCAAACTTGATGTAGATTCTTCCGCATTCCGCACTTCGACCTGTGCGTATAGTACACACATTTCCGAGTGTCTGATGAGCCCTGACGTTTGTATAGGGCCAAACAACGACAATCTCTTGCTTCGCAAGACTGACTGGGAGAAATTTCAACTTGATCTCGCGACCTACAAAGTTGCGGAACACACCCAAGCCGAGCGCAAACGTGCCATTCCTCCAGGTTCTCTTTCAGCCGCAGCTCGGGAGGAAGATGAACGGGGGGAGCGTGTCATGGAGGTGCGTAGATGCCGCTTGATATTCTGTTTTGTTCATTTCTGAACCGTGTTCCAGCGCTGTCACGCGGTAATACAAAGGTTCCCTGCGATCATGGAGGTGTGTCATTCTCGGATCTACCTGCGAATGTATCATGATGTCTACACCCTATTCGCTCCTCCTTGGGCATTGTGAAATGGTGTTCGTCTTCCTGCTCAACTTTTCGCATCTGTCGAACCAAATGGTATAATGTGTACTATCAGCTCTCGGCACGCCTGATCCGCTGGAGGTGTGATTATGACCGGCAATATAAGAACGTCAAGAAGCAGAACAAAATATGGTGAGCAAGCCCCGTCCTTCATGTCCAGTGCCGACAGGCTCTAAGTCGATAATGTGTCACGACAGGACGAAAAACCTTGCGGAATGTGAAGGATGGGACCTGGGTGATCTTGTCGCGTCGCAAGCATACGGATCATTACAGAGGCGCAAGACGTTCCTTCTGGAAGAGATCAGGTTGAACGGTAAGTGGTCGTGGCCTAACTTGTGCTGCGCACGTTCAACTCATGAATGTCGTGAAATTTGCTGCACCGGTATCGTCTCGGCCGTGTGGTCATCTTTGCCTTCCGCGATTTGCCAGATGTGTCCCCCATCCGGTCTGCAATTGAATCCGAGCTTCTGGCAATGCAAGCGCGCCACAAGCGTCAAAATGCCGAGGCAGCTTACAAGGAAAGGTTGACCGAGGTGAAGAAGATTTACGAACGTATGCGATGTGGCACACTGGATGCTACCCATACGGGCACCACGAGTCCTTGCGATCCTTCTGGTGCGTTTATCCTCCCACCGCTGGGTGTCTTTTGCACGCTCCCGTCCGTCCGTGCGCTCAAGGGAAGTCCCGACCCGATCGCCGTACCACCCAACGGCGCCTTTGCCACGGTCAGCATCAAATCATCCCCATTGGCAACTTCGCTCATCATAACGGACATTCATACCTGGCTTGTTCCTGTCCAAGAGCACTTGATGAGTCTGCTGGGTTACCCAGATGGGTGGCAGAGCGCAAGCACGCGAACGCTACCTCCCTTGAAGCGCGTCACGGCTCGGTTCTTCTGCCGGCAATGTGGTGAAGGCCAGGTTGGCGGGGGATATCGGAGGGAGCGGTGCTTGGATCTCAAAGGTGTCTGTTCCCACGTCTGTGTGGGGGCGCATGGGAGGAATATTGAGGGGCGGTATCGGGAAGCACCGCAGGAAGGCGGGACCGAGACTACCGAGACTGACGGTGGCAATAAGCAACAAAAAGGGAGAAGTAAGGGTAAGAAGAAGTGTGGCGTGAAGGCATCGGACTGGAAGGTGGACGTATTCGAGAAAGACGAAAAGGTATTTCGTTTTTACTTCTCTGAGAGATCATCATGCACATACCCTTTACTCGCTCCAGGCCATTCGTCTCATTGAAACTATCCTCCAACTCACAGGCCTTTCGGAGGAAGACCCTTTTACTGCCTCTAGCTTGAGCGCCAAAGGAGGCATCATACGATGCATGACGTGTCAAGGTTGGATAGTCATGGACTTTGACACTGCAGTAAGCCCCTACCCAATTGCACTGTTTCGCCCGTTTGACGCACTACGCATCACAGGTCGGCCATGTGCATCGCCACGAAACCATGCAAATCCAACTGTTGGCTGCATCTGCCCCGAACTACGTCGTGTTCTTGAAAAAGGATGCTAGCGCGCCGAGCGGTAGCGCATATCGTTCTATTTCGAATGCGCAACTTGCATTCGAGCGTGGCGCGTCTGAATTGCTCCTGGGACCGTCTCACCGCGCGCGCAATCTGCGCAAGAAGGTCAATTATGGATGCAAACATTGCTTCCGTGTTTTAGAAGGGGATATTGTGTGCGCTACGGAAAAACCAGATGTGGGGAAGGGAGCGAGAGCGATGGATTTCAATGGGCTGAGATCACACGTCAAGGAAAAGTAAGTTGCTTGGATTTCGTTCCTGCCTTGGTTAGTCGACACTGGACTTTCTGCAGACATGGTATCCAAGATATACATGACGAGGACTTCTTTTGTTACTCTTCCGTGTGATAGGATCGTGTCTCGGGTGCATTGCAACTACTTCTTTTGTTACTCCTTCATTCAGAATGATGGCGGAGAGGTTCGGGAGGGGTAGTTTACATGCTATTTTGTCAAGACACCCGGTGAAGTGACGCAGTCCTTTGTATCCAACTCTACAAGATGTTCGCCTCATTCAGGCCCATTTTCAGGGGCAACTAAACTTCCAAGTTCCGCAAATGATATATGGGAAGCGGAAAATAAATCATGGGCTCGCATACTGCGCCGTCTCGAAATGACATGTGTTGGCGCTGGTGACAAGACTTCGAGAAACGAGTCTGCCAGTGTGTCACACGTATCTGTTTGCGAAGCGGCCTCGTCTTCGGCACCATCTTCACCAAATGACGTACGGAACGAGCCGGTAGACGTCGGTGAATGCATGGTGTCAGCGTTGATTGTGGGGAAGGATCCGGAAAGGAGGGCGCGACCACTTGGCAAGGGTGGGGGAAGGGAATGCGTGAGGAGAGGAGGGAGTGACTTTGTCTGGGTCGTCGAGGGCGTGGGTGGGTCCGTGCTCGGACTCGGTGCGGGAAGGGTGTCATCTGGGTCTGTGACGAGGATGGGGGCGGGAGCAGGGGCGGGGACCTCGTCAGCTTGACGCACGTATGCCGGGGGGTCCCTCTTTGGAGAGTTCTGCTGCGGACTCGAACGGGGGGCTGCCTTGTCATCGTCGGGGCTGTCACTGGGAGGAAGGACACGGGGTGGATTTCGAACCTCCCACAGATACGGCAGCCACTGGACCGTGTTCGGATGAGAGCCAAAAGTGTGTGTAGAGCTGTACGTACCTCTTTCAACACGTATGCTGCTGCAAAGCCAGAGAGGGCCACTGCGACATAAAACCCTCCACGGAGGACAACATCTCTTGAGCGGTGCATAGTACAAGGAGCGAATTACGTTCGGTTCCAATGGCGGGCGGCATTCCTGGATTGGAAAGGGGTGCGAGGGCCATGAGGCAAATAGGATTGCGTGGAAAACGAGGAGGACGGGGGTGTAGGCTGAGCTGTATGGCTGTACCTGTCCTGTTTAGTGCAGCGCCGGGATGATCCTGGAGATGGTAGAGGAGGAGGGGAAGCAATTATGGAGAGCAAGACTTTCCCGGGGGGACGAGAAATATTTTTTAGTTCGATTAGGTTATCTTTTGAATTCCATTATTGAGCGGCTCGCTTTGTCGTTCCTCGACTGCTCGTCTCACTCAGTCATCTTCATCTCTTCATCTCAGCCATGCCCGCGGCCGACAGGCTCGACCCCGACAAGTCTCTCGACGACAGGGACACCGATAACGAAAGAAACCAGACACACAAATCAAAGTCCTCTTCCTCAAAATGTCCGTATTGTCTTCCTCACTCACCTCCCCGCTCCTAACCCTTCATCATTCCCCAGCAAAGGACGTCTCCCATGTCCCGTGCAAGTTTTTCAAAGTCGGTGCTTGTACTGCCGGCTCTTCGTGCCCCTTCTCCCACGTCATCCACGAGCCCGGTCAGCAAAAAGACGTGTGCGCCTGGTTCGTCAAGGGAAACTGCAAGTTCGGTCACAAATGTGCACTCGCTCATGTGCTGCCAGGCCAGAACATGTCTATGGATCGGAAAAACAAGAAGACGGCCCAGTTGGCAGCCAATGGTGGCGCGTCCGGTACCCCGCCTCGAGAATCCAAGAGCACAAAGGGTGGAAAGAAGGATGGTCGCTCGTCGGCGACACCCCACGGCAGTTCATCCTCCGGTGCTGCCGTGAATGCCCGTACTGGTCTGCTCTCTGGCTCGACAGCTCCAACTCGTACCACCTCGGCTCGCCCGCCCATGGCCATGACCCTCACGGCTACTCCCTCCGCACCCGCACCCCCTGTCAAGGATACCGACTTCCCCCCCTTCCTCCTCCCAGATGATGCCGACACCCGGGTCCCTACCAACGCCAATGCAGAGCCCGTGTCCACTGCAAAACAGCAGCCAGAGGATGAGCAACCGCAGGAGATCACACCTTCAGAATCGCCTCTCGAGTCCTCGTCTCCCATTCATCCTAGAAATCCATCACCACCCACCCTCCCTCTCAAGGTACCGAGTGCACCACGCCGTCCAGTCCTCCCTACAGACGCTGCGGATCTCGGTCCCATCGGATCACCTCCACGAGGATCATTATCGGCGCATTCCCCGGTTTCATCCGGGGATTCTCCGCAGAACGCCGGAATCCCGTCGACGTTTCATGCACAGACCTCATTGCTCACGGAGTCTAGGAATCGGCTTGGCCCAGGGGTAGGCGTGCCCTCTTCTCTCGGTCACACCCACAGTCAAGTATGGAAAGATACTGGCTTGGTCCCTGCACAAAGAGCCAGCCCGGGGATCGACATCAGTGTCTCTGGGGAGCGAGATGTTCTGTCCGCAGACGAAGATTTGGAAGAATTCCTACCTTCTTCCCTTACCGATCTCTTGACCCCTTTGGAGCGTTCCCGTAGAATGTCTCGCACACACTCTGGATCATCTCACCCTGTCAATTTGAATGACGCACCGTCCCCGCTTGCTACCGTCCACACCCACCTTCCCCAAACGCAGAGTCATCACGCCAATCATCGCTATTCGCGTTCTGTCCCTGCTCCTTCTCTTCTGGGTGATGTCAAATCCATTTGGGCGGAACGTGGTCTCACGACCAATGGTGTGCCTGCCTCCCCAGACAAGCATAGCTTTGGGGTAGGGCCAATAGGTTCGGGCACGCCGAGCTCGCTCAAATCCTCCAACGGTTTCGGTCCACCCAACTTGGGGAACACCATTACACCATCGGGAACAGGGACAGGCATTTTCCGGGATGATTCACACTCACCTTCGTCCTCCCTGCTTGCACCCTCGAACGCGTCTGCTGCATTTCTGCCTGGTCTTCACCATTATTACTCCAAAATGAACTCGGGAAGCAATAACGGTCGTGCTCCCAACGCTGGACTCGGGCTTGGCGCTGGTTTAGGTCTCGGGGGGCTGAGCCGCTCACCCCTTTCTCACGCTCCCATCCATGGCCCAGCTGCAGACGAGGGACGGACGGGCGCGAACAACGGGGCAAGCATCGGCCTCGGGCTCGGAGAGGCCACGTCCCGTGCCCTCCAAGCGCACGCCCCTGGCCAGAGTCTCCCACAAGGCCTCGCAGCGGGCTACTCACGCATACACGCCCTTCCGCTTACTGGATCACCCTCCTCACTCGGAGGCTCGAGCGTCGGTGGAGGCGGCACGTTCAGTCCTGGCCACGGACCGGTGCCGTTTGGTATCAACGCCGGGCCGGGGCAGGACTGGCACTTGCAATCGAACCAAGCACATCTGTCCACCGAGGCGATCTCGCATCTCTCCTTGTCTGCACACCATGACCTGAGCTCGACTGCGAACCCGACGTCGTCTGGGGCTCCCATCTCGTCTTCCATTGCTGCGCTCGAGTCTATGTTCTCGCGGTTCCCGCCAACGGGCGGCGCGCCGCTCCGTACGCCGCCCCACGCTGTGAACAGTAGCAGCAGGAACTGGCACACACAAAACGTACACAGCCCACTCAGCCGGCCGATCAGTGACGATGACGAGCTCTTTAGCATGGATGGATGATGCCCTTTTGTGCGTGTCTCCCGCCCGTGAGCGCGTTTTTTTCTTCCAAGTTCTTCCGCCTATCAAAATTTTTTTTTCAAAAAAGTTCGACCATGGACGAAGAATGAGAAGTCTCCCCCCCCACCCCCATCTACGTATTTACGTACAAGTAATGTGTTTATCTGCAAGGGAACGAACGATTGGAGAGGCTGGATACCTATCTAGTATAGTCTCTTCTCATTTCTCTCTTCTTATTCCCTACACGGTTTGTGGTCTGCGCGAGTCCGAAGCGCATCGAGCCACCTTACGACGTCAATGTTCTTGTTATCTTGGGGGTTTTGAAAAACTATTTATACCGTCGTCTTTTTTTTCTCTTCAACCTCCCCTTGTATTGGAGAGACTTGGGCAGAGGGAGGATGTACAGCTGCGCATGTATTGATGTGACTGTAATCTTGGTAAAATAAACACGAGGGAATGAAAGGACAATAATTAAAAGGTAGGCGTATATCGGGGTGTCATGCAAGTTGCACACGTGCATTCGTCCCTGCCCTCCCCCTTTCCAATGTATATGTACCAAGACCGACGACACACCGCCTTCTCTACTCGACGTCCGATTTAACTCTCTTGGCGGGCGTCTCGAGGGTGACACTAGTCCCTTCGTATTCCTCCTCCTTAATCTTGCCCAGTAGAGACAGCTCCGTCGTATCTTCATGCCCACCCTCCGTCTCGTCGCCCTCACCTTCGCCCTCGTATAACGAGACTTGACCCATCAACCGTTCCCCGGCCAAACTCATCGACGACGATCCTTCCTCGCGACCCCCCCGACCGAGATGAGTCGTCGCGACCTTGCGTTTCTTGCCTCTCGGTTTCCGTGGCTTCTTCGGCGAAGGTACGAATTCCTTGTCATTCTTGACCGCCCATTCGATCTCGAGGACTCTTTTTTTGGTTGCGATCCGGGATTAGTGTTGCCATCGAGATTTTCAGGGGTATGGAAATGGTTGGTGACATCGGTTGTAGCCGGCGGGGCCCGAGGAAAAAAAAAAGCAGAAAAAAAGGAGTGTCAGAACTTTAGTTGCCACGCATGGATAGTTTACATAGGAAAACATGGACGACGAAAAGTATCCACCTCTCTCGGAGCTTGATGTTATCAGGGACATAGGTCTCCGCTTTGCGATAGAGTTCGAGCGCGACTTGGAGATCACCCCTATACGCGTGTGGTTCATTCGTCGGTCAGCATGCAGAGGTATTAAAAGGTGAACACAGAGGGCACGTACTTTTCAGAATGGGCGCGCGCAAGGGCGACATAGGCCCGTCCGGTCTTCTTTCTGGATGTGGGCGACAGCACGTCTGCAAGTTGGAGTTCCTTGTTTCCGCGTTCGCTGAGCGTGGAAAAGAGCGAATAAGCCCCTATATACTTGCCATGTCGTCACTGATCAGCACGCACTATTTCTCCTCTAGCTCCGCCAGTCTTGCGCGGAGCTGGTCGTCTAAATCACGATGGCGCGTAAGCAGCGGCGTGAGCACGCCCGGAGGCAACTTGGGCTCTGCCTGCGTTTGTCGGCGCTCATCATCTCGGTTCTCTCTTAGTGCGAGGTTCTCCTTTTCTTCCTGAAGGCGCGCTTGCTCTTCCCGTTCACGGACCTCGCGCTCTTTCAGACGACGCGCTACTTCAGCTTCCACAGCCCTTGCGATCTATATATTCCGAGCCCGTTTAGTGCTAGACGACACGCAGGACGAAAAACGAACCCTCTCGTCGATATCCTTGTCCGTTAATTGAACCGTAGTCTCTGGTTTCTCCATAATCGTTGCCGAAGATGATAGACGCGATCTCGCTTTAGCCAACGGTGGCAGTAATGCGGGCCCAATGCCACTGATGCGTGGCACACGAGATAAGCGGGGTCCTCGAGAACGTCCAGGTGCGGCAATGGTCGTGACGATAGCCTCGGAAGCAAGGATAGGAACAGCTTGGAGGACAGCGGGAGCAAGCTTCGGTGGGGGTGGTTGGATGGCTGCAAAGTGGGT
>JBBPUO010000006.1:55753-83167 GCA_038094755.1 Caloboletus firmus | reverse complement strand
TTTTTGCTTGGGGACGATTGTCTAAATAAACGGGTAAGTAGTTTCCTAGTAAACTTTGCAGGACAACGTACCGCGCTCGTTCACTACTGGGCGGTTCTCGACGTTCTTGGTGCGAACAGCAAAACTGTCCAAAAGCGTAGGATTAACAGGGCAATAAACAGACGACAAACAGTACGTACTTTAGGGTATTAAGTGTATCTTGGCGGAACTTGACACCAGGGGCGAGATTGCAAATGAGCAACCCCACGGACGAACCACCGAGGGCGTCTTGGAGAATTCGCGTAAGCTTCGAATTACGATAGGGGATGCGAGACTACAACAAAGTTTTAGTACACAGAGACAAAAATGAGGTAACCTTACAGCTCCCTGATTCAGTGCGTGTACCACCTGCCCAAGAACACTCAAGCTCTTGTTAATCGCGGCTGATTCTGCCATGCGTATCGGATCATTGCCAGTAAGCTTGTTGTTTTCCGAACCCGCAAGATCGACGAGATTGATTTTCCCGGTCAATGCTAACCAGCAAGGGGGATCCGTCAGTTGTGAAACGGCAGATCCAGGAAACACGGACTTTTCTGAGCTGCCGAGTCTGTCATTGTCACCTCAACGGTAAGTATGGCATGCGAACGAGAAGACGCTCGATTGAGATTCGTAGCACCAACCGAGCGATGGCGAGAAGCACGTCTATGTTCAAAATATTGACATTGGTTAGAGAAAAGGTGGTGAAATTACGAACGAATAGATAGTATCAAATTCCTCCACCGATGTTATCGGAAGCGAGGTCAGGTTGGCAACGAAAACTTGCCCGGCATCGTTTTCACGGACAGGAAGCTTGGGTGCCTGTAACGAGCATTGAAAAAAAGTATCAACATCGCGGAGTCGAGCGTTCCGGTTCAACCGAAAGGTAACGCACGGATTCACGGTTTACAAAGAGATCATAGACATCATCCTTGTATATTTCCATATACGAGACAGCTAGCTCAACACTGCTGCGTTGCAAGGCAGCTTTCTGGAGGAACATCGCCTGAAACGCAGGATCGTAAACCTAAGGGGGACATGTGAAACGCGAGGACCTACCTCGACCACTCGAGGGATGACACCAGGTTGGGCTTTTGTTCCCTGCATAGTGTGGGTCTTGCCAGAGGAGGTGACACCGTATGCGAAGATCGTGACAGTCTGAAGGGGCAGTCAATGAGGTGACGAACAAGTCGTGATGCGAGAAAGTAACCTACGACACCACTATATACAACATCGATGAGAGGACGGACGTCCTGCTCGAATATTTGTTCCTGAATGGAAGACTGGTCATAACAAGAAGTAAACCTGAGGTCGGACTCCGATCAGCTCGTTCTGACAGTGAGACACCCTTGTGGATCTTGAACCGCACGCGAAAGCACGGTTACAGAAAGTTTGGGTGACAGACTGACTCACGGGAAATTGAAGACCTGAGAAAGGTCACGGGGATTAGGGACACTGATACACGAAGGGCCACCAGGCGTATGTGTTATTTGTATGCCTTCATCATCGAGTTCGTTTTCCAGTCGGGGACGAACACGAGCGGCAATCTTGATCTTGTGAAAAGCCATGTGGAACCCGATGAATCGCCAGTGTCAATGAGGGGTACGATATACGCCCAACAAGCAAGGAGATTCACTCGAGGTTTCGAAGAAGCAGGCGGGAAGGTGATGGCCGTAGTGTGTTGATTCGAGATTCGTCGGTGGTGGGTTGGCCGGTAGCGAGGACGGTGGAGCGGACAGTGTCGGCGATGGGCGTTGAGGGAAGACTCGACTGAGGTTGCTACTAGCGACGAGGTGGTTGAGTTTGCCACCGACTTGGCATTCGACGCGACTCGTCACGTGGTCGCGTCATCATACAATATGCCAAACGCTGTAGAGCTCACGAGTGTCAACCACACATATCACTGGCAGCGGGACTATATGGGGGATGTTGTATTCATATGACACCCTTAAAAACATGAAAAAAAGTGGTGTGGAAAGTACAGCAACAGCTAAAAAGAGACGAGTGTACCCAAAAAGTCAGTTTTGCATGGATTCAGATCTAGCAGGCTGCTGAAAGCTTTGGTCTCCCAACGACTAACTCCGAGAGTCAAAAAGAAGAACTCTTGTACGCTATTGATTCATCGTCAGGGCTGCGGCATGTTTTAAAGTCCGTCGGCAGTAGGCCGAATATCCCTAGCGGACATTCAACACGGCCGCTCAGTTCTAATGCCGACACACTCATTCCTGGCTCTCTGGCAAGCTTGTAATTAAGAGTTTATAGTACTGCTTGAATCAACCTTGGATCAAAAAAGTCGTGTTGTATAGTAGGTATAGGTTGTCTGAAGTTGAGTATGTGCCATACGGAGATATCAGATATAGAGATGCCGATGATCCGGATGAGCGGGGAACATGCTAGAACCCTTAGCGCCAGGTGCGGTACTACATGGGATAATACATAAGATCGGCTTTCCCCCGGTCTCCTCCTGCGTGCTGCTTACCATGTCAAGACCCGCTGGAATCCCTTTACTCAGTGGGCCACCCCCGCCACATTTGGGCCCTACTCAGAACGCTTGTAGAAAGTGTGGCAAGGAATTCAGTCTACTCTTTCATCGACAGCGCAAGTGCATGCACTGTGGTGAGCCGGACACATTCAACCATTCGATACATCCTCTTGATCTCGTCCAAATCATCTCCCATTCAAAGGTTATGGCTATTGCTCCTCTTGCACAGATTTTCAAGCGCTTATGCCGCGTCGTGGTCCTGCACATGGCTATGATGTAGCGCCCGTCTGCGCCTTTTGTATCGAGATGCTCAATGGTACGTGTTTGCTTATCGATCACGCTCAATTGTACTCATCTGCGCATTTTCACTTCCTTGCATCCTTGCATTCAGTCACCTCTCTTGGTCGAGCTCAACTACGCTTGCTCCCGCTCGCAAAGCTTAGGCGTTACATCAATGCCTATAATATCCCGATTAAGAATCCAATAGACAAGAATGACCTGGTGGACGCAGCTGCAGCTGCTCGGGTAGATCATTCATTTTCCCATTTTGTGAAATCTCATTCACCTTTTGTTGATGCTTTCACAGACCTCTCAGGGCTGTCTCTCACCCGTAAATGAGGATTACTATAGGAAACACTCTGTGCCTTCGCATTCTACTCCTGGGTCTTCTTCCTCTTCAGCCAACAGAGATTCGTCTGCCCGTGGATTCCCCAATACCAACGCGAATAGTAGCTCTCGATCTAATACGGCATTCCCTCGCCCTGATCTCGATCCAAATCGTCGACAACGTCCTCAGCAGACTGCGTACAGCACGCACACACCCCGTTCCGCACCAAATACACAACGATCCAGAACGACCTCTGCTCCGATAAATCTAGGGGCGACGCGCCCAACCAGCGGGCAACCAAACGTTCACCGCCCGACATCGTCCGCTGGACGACACTCCCCACGCACTACTAGCACTCCTCATGCATTATCGCATTCGCAGACCGCACCACCTCTGCCACCTCCTCCAATGTCGACACTCGTCACGCTTCCGCGTTCGTCCTTGTCTGCATTATCGGTTGGTACATTGAAGCAAATTCTCTGGGAAGCCCGGGTGAGGGTTCCTCCGGGTGTCGTAGAGAAGGAAGACCTGGTGGATCGCGTATGGGCTATAATAGAGGAGGAGAAGAGAAAGGATAATGAGGGTATTGACACTGAGACAGATGAAGATGAAATGGAAGGCATCGAGGAGCCGGATAGAGAGGAGGAAGCGGCCGTGGAAATGGTGGATCCTGAGTCGGAATCACATCCGGATGTAGCACACGAGCACGGACAGGGGAACAACTACTATCACGCAACCGTTGACGAGGTCGAAGATGATGCTGAGATGACACATGAGGAGCACCACTCCGTACCAGCGACGGATTCCGGTCTACCACACTCACGGTCCACTACTCCACAACGGTCCACGAGCCCTCCGAACCCTTCAACCTCCCCGTCGCACCCAGCCCTAAAGTCCAAACTACGTTCCTATCCAAAGTCAACCAGCGCGGAGCGCTCTGGTTTATGTGTCATATGTCAGGACGAGGAAGCGAGCATCGCCGTCGTTGACTGCGGGTATGTCATCAATGTTTTGTCTGATTGAATCCCTGAGTTGACTTGTCTTTTGGTAGTCACCTTGCCATGTGTCGTGAATGCTCTGATCTTGTTCTCGCAAGTTCTAGAGAATGCCCTCTATGTCGCACGCGGATTGTTACGGAGGCTCGATTACTCAGGATATTTAAGACATAAGCTAACTTATGGAAGAAGGTGTAGATCAGTCGATACTGGTGCATTCATGTTGTACAATACTCTGGCATATACCACTTGCTTTGCTGACATAACACTGCTATCGTGTGGCTGTGTTACCAGCTAGAGCGGACGCGTCATTGCTAGTCCAAGTTAGAGTCGCGCCATGTCCACCACTCAGACGGAAAGCAAAGACAAAAAGGTTGAGGACAAGGACAAGGACAAGAAAGACGACAAAACAGATGCCTCCAAGAAAGCAGAAGAGAAACCAGTTCTCCTAACGCCTACCGCGGAGATCAGGTCTAATATCGCACTCATCGAGCGGGCTGTCGCCGACCTCGAGCCACGGTTCACTCACCGTGTATTGCGTTCACTTACTGCCTTGCGAAAGCGGCTAGATAAAAAGCTCCTCCGTGATGCAATCGAGGAGAATTATCCGACAGGTACGCTCGCCTTCATTTATACATCCACGATGTCGACGTGAATGCGTGTACAGAGTCTGCGGTAAAAACATCACTCCTATCCTGGCTTCCTGTTGTATCACCCGCGGACCAATCCATGAATATCGATGCTGCAGCACAACCCAACGGTCCCGCAGTTTCGGCACCACCTCCCAGGCTCACTTCTGATCCAGTTCCAGAAGTGGATATCTATTTCCGCCTCCTCCTCATCCATCATCTCCACACCTCCAAAGACAACCTCGCGAAATCAGTCGAGTTGTCCAAGGAGACGGTCAACAAGATGCAGCAGCTTAATCGCCGGAGCATGGATCCTATTGCGGCCAAGGTTTGGTTTGCCGTCGAGAGATCTTACGAACTTGGCGGGGACCTTGCAGATGCGCGACCGTGGGTGTCCTTGTTTCTATCACCCATCTCCTGTGTTTCTGATGGATGAATTATTCTCCCATATTCCAGATTATTCCTCGCCGCACAACGTACTGCGGCGTTACGCCATGATGATGACACCCAAGCATCATTGATTAACCGACTTCTCCGGAGTTATCTTCATTACAGTCTGTACGACCAGGCGGACAAACTTGTTTCGAAAACAACGTTCCCAACTTCGGCTGGGAACCCACAGTTTGCCCGCTATCACTATTTTTTGGGGCGCATCAAGGTTGTACAACTGAATTATACCGCGGCCCACACGAACCTTCAACAAGCGATTAGGCGAGCCCCACCTGCGAAAATTGCGCCGGGTTTCTACCAAGCAGTGCACAAGCTTTTCGTGGTGGTGGAGTTACTTATGGGGGATATTCCTGATCGCAGCACATTTAGGCGTCCTGTGCTTCAGAAAGCTCTACAGGCTTATTTTGACATAGTAAAAGGTTTGTCCCTTACTGACAGCATAGCTCAGCACTCACGCTTACTCATAGCCGTTCGGACTGGATCTCTCTCCGAGTTTCAGGCAACCCTTAACAAGCATGCTTCACAATTCGAGGCTGACAAGACGTACACGTTGATCGTTCGGCTTCGGCAGAATGTAATCAAGACCGGTATTCGGCGACTTTCGCTATCCTATTCGCGCATTTCATTGCGTGATATTTGTCTCAAACTTCACCTGGACTCCGAAGAAGACGCAGAATACATTGTCGGCAAAGCTATCCGGGATGGTGTCATCGAGGGTCGGATCGTCCATGAGAAAGGTTGGATGGAATGTGAAGGCAGGAAGAACGGGTACGGTCCGGAGGTTAGCGAAGTTTTTGGCCGACGTATTGGATATTGTCTAGAGCTGCATAATCAGAGTGTGAAGGTGAGCGGCGCCCCTGGTGCTATGTTCTTTATTTACCATCCTCGGGGGATATTTTCCCCCGACTATCATGTAACTTGGAAACTCAACATTTTATCTTCTTGTAGGCTATGCGTTACCCTCTGAATGCGCACCGGAAGGAACTTGCCGCAGCGGAAGGGGCTCGTGAGCGTGAAAAGGAGCTTGCCAAGGAAATTCAGGAGGGCGATCTAGACGATGACACGCTGGGCGATTTCTAAAAGTGAATTGTAGCTGTTCTGTTTACCGACTCCCCGTCATGAATCCTATTCCTTGTGTCTGTACCCCACTGCCTGGCCAACCGAGGGTGGCCCATTTTTTAAGTTTACAGTTGCGGGGTGTTGAACAGACTGTTTACGTAAGTAGGGAATGTTTGCCCGCACCGGCTCCGGCTGAAAATGACTCTCCGACCCGCTCCATGGAAGCCTCCGTCGCACAGCCTCTTTGCTCCCAGACTCGCCGACGTCCTCCATGTCGTCAATTTTCAGGCGGGTATTGCAACGCTTTCTGAAGCCTGTGAGTATAGCCTCAGTTGGCGGCGCACTGACACCTTTGAAGCTTGAGTCACCGCCCTGACTTGGACCCACCAGACATACTTTGCAGGCCGTGACTTACAAGGTATATACACCCACCGAAATGCTGTGAGGTGCTGCTACCTTGCCGGACATTGACAGATATGTTTTTCAGGGAACAAGTATTACGAGTATCCGAATAAGAATGATGGTACCGTCCGGTCTTCATCCCGCAGCCACTACTGACAATTTCCCTCCACCCCTCCGCCCCCCCAAAAAATAAACAAAATGTCTCAGGTCGCACAAAGCGCACCGTTCAATACAAGCGGACGGATGACATGTGGACCTACATAGCAAGTGGTAAGAGACTCCCAGGTATGGTTACACCGTAGTCCTTCATCCATTCCATACGTTGCCTTGTTTTGTCTCGCCACTCTTCGCTCGGCAGAATGCTCATGCTCCGTGCAGTGCAGTGGAACGCGTGGCTCACACATACAAGACCGAATCCACCGAGTATTGAGGTGCGTTTCCGTCTCCGTCGGCATACAGTGTATTGTTGTTGACATTTTCATTTTACGTTTGTCTAATTTTTTCTTTCTTTCTGGAATCATTCATGGACAACTTTAATCTCACAGGAATTGCGAGCCGATGTAGCCCGCCAACATCGCGTACAAATGAATGCTGCAATACTCGAGGCGCGCGACAAGGAAGAACGTAAACGCATGGACCGCCTGGCCCAGCCTTCCCATTCGCAGGTACCCGAACCGCGTTCGGAGAAGGATCCAGAACTGGGGCGGAACGAGCCACTGGTCGATATGCGCTCAGACAGTGTCCCCGGTCTCGTCGGCGATCCTTGGGCAGAGGTAAAGAGAGGCCCGGAGGAACCACAATCTTGGACTCCTGTAGTTCGCCGAAAATGATATTGGCCGAGATTAATCACCCGACATGTACCGTCCGTTCATTTTCTTCGTGTATCGATCCATACAGGTTGTGTTTTCTGATGGAAGATATCTACTCATTAATGCAGCCTAACTTTTAGGTGTGAGCGCTCTGCCTCAGGTCACTCTATATGATGAAGACGCTGGTCGCGCCTATTGGTGGTGACTTGGTCCGATGGCGGCGTCTATGTGCCATCTTATACTGTGCTGTGAGCGTTCTCAGGTTACATGGAGGGGCTAGTCGCGCTACTGCTAGCGTCTATCAGTGTAATTAGCCTGCTGACGCTTTGCTCGGTATGTAATTTTGTTGTGCTAATTCAGTGTAGGCGTCAGTCCACAGTGTTTCATATCATGCGCGTATGAGGGTAAAACAACGCCTCCACCTCCCGTCACAGCTGCCAGTCATTTGTCATGCCTACCACCCTGTCAACGTTATGCGCAGTGGACCAGCCTGCCACCAGCAGGGCTGCCAACCTCAGTAGAATTCGGTCATAGTATTAGTAATCGTCATTTGCATCGCCACCTGGCTAAGCCCTACTGGCCAATATTGAGAGTCCGATACCTATTCACACTCCGGTGAGCAATATTCGTACTCCGCCTGCTTTTCCGAGACTGCGGGGTGGTATGCCGAGCCGGCAGCCTCTTGA
This sequence comes from Caloboletus firmus, assembly GCA_038094755.1. Classification (NCBI taxonomy): domain Eukaryota; kingdom Fungi; phylum Basidiomycota; class Agaricomycetes; order Boletales; family Boletaceae; genus Caloboletus; species Caloboletus firmus. The sequence goes on along the minus strand of JBBPUO010000006.1, from coordinate 75,033 downwards.
GCGGTCATTTCCGGAGCAGGCGTCCATTGCCGTATTCCGGCTGCTTGTTTCCCGAAAGTCGTGGCAGTGATTGAGATTTGTGCAGTGGCACGTAGACGCAATGGGCGTTGCGTTAACGGTGTGTGCGTGGGCTCTGCTGTCTGCATTTCACTTCTTTCATAGAGCTTTTGGCATAGCAGAAAGGCATGCATGCTGGCATGAGTTTCCTTTCAAGTTGCACCGCCCTCGAACCTGACCGACCTGACCGTCGAGGCACCCAGGCTACATATGGGCGCTTATCGCGGTAGGCGATTACTGGTCCAAGCCTGAGTGGCGACGCTATCTAAACGAATGAATGGATCTTTAGGTTCGTTCGTTGACGTGTATATTCCGATTTATTCCCTCTCTCTCGTGCCCGAGGCCAGCCTGCGTACCGCAACAGATTTTTGGATATTATATTTTTGACTCACTTTTCATAATTCAAGTGCCGCCGTCGACGTCATTGCCTTGAGGTGGCTCCGAGCCTTCTGGACGTCCTCGCGTCAACGCTGACGCAAGGTTCGTACCTACCCAGAGCTTGATGTCGATGCTATGTCTACAGCGAGGTAAGGGCGTTTACAGGTACGATGACTTACAGTCCACTCTGATTCCACGATCAGGGTGTATTCCATGCCACCATCGGCAGTTTGGTTCGAGGGTTCTCCTGGTCATCAAAAGAACACCACAGGTGTGTATTCAGGCATAGCATCTGGATCTTGTTGCCCTTGATGTAAGGGTCGAGGGTTGCCATTCATACGCCACTTGAACCTGCCCTTCTGGCGGTCATCAGACAGATCCTATGGTGTCGTTACCCCCTTTCGACTCTTACCTGATTCGGAAGCTTTCTCTGGTCGATAACGCGAAGGTTTGTTTTCTAGAATACTTACCACTGGTATGAAGGCGTCCTGGTTGGCTCCTGGAGTATAAGCGAAGCCCCTCTGTGGTTCTACAGTGGAAATGATTCATATCCATCAGCATCGAGTCACCGATGCGGTCAACCCTGTGCGGGTTCCGAAGATCCTATCCGGACCTTGGCTGCATACTCAGGAGATGGAATTTGGAAATGCACTTCGAGTCACCTGGATTCGAAAACAGGAGAGACGCGGGTCTCTACAGCATGACCCACTTTGTGGTAAACGGTACGATCTTCGTGGAACACACAGAATTTCGTGGGTTCTGACGGTCAACTGTATCAAACACAGTCCGCCTGTGCTAGCGTCGTCGGCATGGATCGAAGGCCACTAAAGATGGGTGCATCATCTGTGCTTTGCATTCTCTCGGACGGGGGATCTCAGAATTCAATACAACTGGAATTTAATGCCCGGATGGCATCCCGAGTATCCTGACTCGGAATGGCGGTGGAAATTTCTTGAAACTTGACGTTGCTTTGACCAACACAGATTACCAGAATCAGAATCATGATCTTGGTAGTAAAGTGCATTGAAACCGGTTCAGATGCGCAGAAAAAAGGCAATAATCGCACTTGCAGCACCTGATAATCTATTTATTTACCTCGGATAATGCAGAACATCCTCCCAGGGTGACTAAAGGAAGTGTACTTTATGGGGCCACTCCACAGCCACTAGCTTACGGACACAATATACGTAGCAGTGAGTCGCACGATGACCGGTACAGTCAGATATTTGGGTGGACCAGTGCCATGCTCCACGCAAACCTAACAACCCCGTCGGCGGAGATCAAGTAAATTTTTGGGTAGCCAATAAGTCCCGCAACATTGGCAGCAAATTCCTCAAATTGCACTGCCTTAATGGTATACGATGCCTTCTAACATTACGTTGGTAGCCGCGAGCAATCTAGATCTGCGCATGGATCGGCACCGCGCTCCACGTAGATTTTCTACCTGCTGAGGTACTGTACACATATGAACAGAATTAAGACGTAGCATTCGGTGACTTCTGAACCGTAGCGTCCGCGGAGCACCTGAAAGCCCGAATTTCCTCGGAGCGTTCACGTCTCGTTTCACAGCATCGTACGAGTTTTGATTCTTATCTCGGAAATAATTACCAGGATGCCCGAATCAAACCAAGTAGCTAGGCAACCCTTTCCTGCAAGTTCCAAATCAAGCATTCGGCCAATTTCTTGAGTACGCCGATCACCTCAAATGCGACATCACCCGCTTTCATACCCTGTACAGTAATCATTTTTGGCTCAAAGGGAAAAGGAAGCCGGTCTGCGGTCTTCCAGGATGCACAGGGACCCAGGTGGGACATGGAGCACATTGTCACCGACTGCGCGATGGGACAGGCGAACTCCGATGCTAGGCTGATGTTATATGGAGTAAGGTCTCTATGAATGAACAAACAAGAACAGTACGAATTAAAGAGATGTCCGGATGATGGTTAAGATGTGGTGCGTTACGCATGGGTATAAAGTTGGCACCTTGGTAGAAGTATGGCAATACACAACCATGTGACAGAGGAAGACGAATCACTAATCATCGTCTTATCAGTCCAAAATCAAATCTATGAACTCTCGCGCTGGTGTGACAAATCAACTAGGGTCAGACCCCCGATCATTTACTTGGGAGGCGGAATGATTTAAACATGACCTCGGCGTCTGTGAGATCATTTTAAGGTGGAAGTAATTCCCGAAAAGACACCGCATACCTGTAAGCGCCGGCTGGCCTCGAATGCCCCGTAACATGAGGTGGAACGTAGTGGTTACCACCCTGTATGGGTGGCTCATGATGTGGACCGGAACGAACACAGGACAACGTTTTCAAAAACGAGAAGAATCCGCGAGATTGAGGTGGTGTCGCCTGTGGCCACTGGTTGGAACGATAGGATACTTTGTGTTCGTCGGGTTTACCGCGAGGTGCGAGACTGCCAACTCCTACTCAATTCAAGTTCAAATTCGGAGGTGGATTTGTGCTTCCTACCTGCGCTTCAAATTGAGCAACCCCGAAAGCCAGCTAGGCATGATAGTTTCGATAGCAGAGGAGTTCGTCGGCTATACCCTGTATGGCTTCGTTACAATCAGTTAGCCTCCCAAACGTTGGTGCGATTGCCACGAACTTCTCTCGCGAAGACGTTTGTATTGCTTGAACCTCCAGATCGGATTGGAGAAACGCTGGATTTAATGTACGGTATTGACTACCTGTGCATGCGCCAGAACAATGTGCCTCCTCCTGTGTGGGATAGCTGTACCGTGTACTTACATGCTGAGTGGAAGCTGTGCATGATACGCGACGTGCACGCGGGATCCCCAGCACAGCTTCGCGGGGTACTTGCCAAGAGGATTCTCGAAGCAGCACTTTGTATCACGAAAACAAGTACAAACAGCAGGGTACAGACAACATTGACAATCACAGAAAGACAAACGAACTTGGATTTTCGTTGATCATCTACTTTTTTTCTCTTCCTTTGAAATTCCCGTTGTTGGGAGTACTCCAAGACAGAACCCTCAGTCATGCCGAATCATAAGAGTGATGAAAAACAACTAACTAGGCGCCACTCGTGTCCGTACGAGAGCCTCCTGCGGCGGCCTGCGGGGTATTGGTTGGTTTAGATTTAGTACTACTAATATCACCAAAGTCCAATGAAACTCGACTTGAGGAGAGCAACATGAAGCAACGCACCGATCGCCGGTTTTGTATGTTGCTGAAGGAAGGCTGTGTTCTCCACGTGGGACGAATCTTGGGCCCCTGATGACAAGGGTAGATTAGTCTGCCAGCTCAAAATCGATTAACAGCGAACGCACCTTTGCTGGGGTTCACCCTCCTCCGAGTCGGATTGAGGCGTATAATGGACCGCATTAGAAGCACTGCTAACCGTTATCATTGTCTCAATACGTGTTGAACGGATCAGGCTGGAGTATGATAGCGAACCCACCCGTTAGGCTCACGTGAACTGGAAACCCTTTGTTGTTCAGGCGCCATGGAGGAGAACTCTGAGTATTCTGCAGATATGATCACAAGTACACCTTTTATGAGTCCAGGGATGCACCAAGATGGTCAGCTTCGTGACCCCTTGATTGAGCGGCTACGTTGGTGAGTGGAGATAGAACGAACATGTGTTCTCGTGCAGACGCTGGAGATAACAATGATAGCTTAATGATGAACCTTACAGAACCAGACCCTCTCTTGGCTTCAAAGCTGACAGCCGAGAGGTCCTGTGACTGAGGGAAATAAGGAAGCATGGCACCACCTCACCGCAGAGAGCATGAGACGACAAAACTAGTCATCGCAGACACAGGGCAACCTGACAGTTGCAAACAGGGCTTAGGGTCACACATAACATGACCTATCGGATAACAAGTTGGATCCTCCCTTCGGTTCCTCTGTTCACCTTCGGAAGGATGAAATCAAAGGGAGCAATTCTAGATTCATCGCTATCCCACCACAGGGGGTGGGTGAAAACCCATGCTCCGAACAAGCGATGGATTTGTTTAGACAATAAGTCTATCGCGGGTTTCGTCGATGAAAGATCAAACGTGTATCGATTTCGCCGAATCGTCAGGCACCTATAGCTCCGTGAGTACGAATGACGTGCTCCTGAGAAATCGGAGAACAAGTTGCGATAACAATCAATAGTTCCCTTGTGGACAACATGACGCCCAGGACAACATGATTCATGGCTGGCGGAATCATCGAAGCTCATCATGTGGCTTGCAGCCCGCCAACGTGTGATCTCGTTGCCAGGGAACTATGATGACCGAAGTTTGTGGGTCTTTGTTGCTTCCAGCGTCCAAGATGAGCCTAGTGGAGAACATGAGAGTGGACAGTATGCAGTATACATAAAAGTGGGGGGTGTCACCGCGCGGTTGTCAAATGGAAGTTCAGTAACTGTGCGCCGGCTTGCAACATCCTGGACCATCGCCGTCTGCGTCAGCCTAGGGGCGGCTGTACATAGAACGATGTCGGTCGACGCAGTCCAGGTACCCGAAGAGCTCTTCACGGACTACGCCCAGCCAGGATATAATTGTGGGAGGTGAATGTTAACATTCAGATTTCAACTATAGCCTTGTGAGTTGGCTGTCTGCTTTTCTATTGATGATCTCATGTGGTGAACTACTAGACAATGCAATCTGAGCTTAACCACATCATAACAGACTCTGCAACCACATAGAATATACAAAAGGAGTATGGATAATTGCTGTGTTGTTCTCGGCTCCTTCCAAGAAATCCGAACACTGCGTGGGATCTTGGTATCAATGCACCGCCCAATTTCAGGGGCCAGCCACAGGATGGCGGCCTCTGTATTAAAATTGTAATTCTGTTTTTCACATGCGTGCAGTTGGGCTGGCAGTGCTGCCAGATCGAGGGTTGGATCTCGAGTCTTTCGTAATAGCAAGGTCCAATAGCATCCGAATAAACTCGGTGGCACTAATATAAGGTGGCAGACGGTCCACCAGATCTTATATTGCCCTCGACTGGTCCACTCACTGATGCTACCTAATTTTTACGGGTCAAGCCGGTCAAAGTCGGAGGCCACCTTGTGCCATCAGCTCAATCCCGTGACCTCGTTGAATACATCGCGGTATGATAACTCGGGCTGGTGAGTGAGCTTGTCCCCTGCCAATGGACAAGTGACTAACACACCTTTCAGTGTCCAGCTCTGTCCTCGGGTTATTAACCGAGGACCAGCCTCTGGTTGCAGGTCAGTTCGAGCATCACGGAGTTTGACGCTTCGTATTCCATCTGACACATCGACTGAAACAAGTATGTCTGCTACCTCAAAGCGGCAGTGTTTCGTGCATCCAGAGGGACAGCCATACTTCGTACTGACCGGCGAATTCGGTTTTACGGTTGTCACTGAGGCGAACGTCGAGGACATACAGATCGAGGCTCGAATTCTCGATTGTGTCAATGCGGCAATCAAGGAGTTGCAGGCCCACAATATCCAAGTGCCTCACCGATGCGAATTGTTCTTGGAATTGGCAGATGATAACTCCTGCAACTACTACTTTGTTGATCACATTGGGAAAGGATTGTTCTGGCTCAAGGATCTAGACACTGAAATCCTCGATATCCCCGCAGCAATGTCTCCCTCACATCTCGGTGTGTGCCGTCCTGTTCAGACGCGTTCACTTCGTCTCACACTTGGATAGAGAAGGCGCTGGAGCGACTATATTGGGTACACGTCGAGTATTTCCCAATGCATCACGAGTCCCACGCACAGGAGTTTTCGTACATTGTGGATGATCTTTGCAACGTTATTTCTCATGGCCAAGCCGGTAAGACATATCACGGTCCCACAGTTATGTTAAGCCGGCCAACCCACAGACAACAGACAGATTGACGTCAAGAACTTCCACATTCCCTTACACGGCAAACACATGCAAGCAATTTTTGAAGTTACTATCGAGAAAGAGAGGTGGGTCGGTTCTGTGCGATCCTGCTCTCTGTTAACATCATGGCCACGTCACAGGACAGCGCGTGGATGGTTACACTCTCTGTTACGCTGGTAAGAGATAATCAAACCGCCTTTCTGTTTCTCATCGAACTATATTAGCACGTCTAGCGGGTGCTATAAGTATGTTTGGTGGTTTGTAAACGCATACATGGCACTAAACATTCATTTGTAGTGAATCAACGATTTGTCACATTTTATGGACAACAGTCTGCTCAGTTGGACAGACTACAAGACATGTTCCCTGTCGACGTTGTCGAACACAAATGGTTGTCAAACGTTGCGAATTTGCTAATGTGGGGCATTCCCGGACATTACAATAGCCTCCTGGAAGACTTGTACGTGAATGAACAAGTATATGCCGACCAGTGGACACACTTCATATCCACCTGCCTCGCCGATTGGACAAACAGTTTGTCATGGGTACGCGGTGCATTGAACCTGAGGTTGACATTTTTGACATTTGGATGCAGAGCCTCCCGATTATCATGTGGGTCAGAGGGTGCTTGTATATTTCAAAATAGATTCTCAAAAAGGGTTTCAGAGCTAGTATTCTTCTCGCGAACGTGCGCGGTGGCACGGTTTCCACGTCAATCCCATCCGTTCTCTCCTGCGCTGTCAGCATTGCCTCGGCATCCTGCCTCCATCTCAGACACCGACCGCTTGCGGAATCAAGTGCTACCGTTGGCGTTCGTCGTTTCCCCCTAAATTTGGCTTGCCTAACGTTGACTGCTCTCCAGGCGCGCTACCTCCGTTTCGCTAAATGGAACTATGTAGGATTTCTGCCATCTTCGGTCGCATTTGGTCTCCCAAGGGCATGTTACCTGTGGGGCGTAGGTCTCCTGACAGCTCAATTCCTCTTCATTGCATCGTACAGCATCAACAGATTCGTCGCACTGCTTGCTGCGTGCGTCATCGCTGCGATACTCGTATTCATGCTCTGTGTAATACATCCGGAAGATGCGAGTGTCACATCCCTATTCAAGTCCTTCATCTCGTTGTGTATGCCACATTTGTACGTTTTAGATGCTCGCGAAGGCGAGTCAATGGTTTAGAGACGCACCTGTCCTCACTAGTTCATTACTAGGACTGTGGGGAGAGGTGCATGTTATACCCATGCCTGCATGTCTCGTGAACCAAGCTCAATGACCCTCCTCGATACCCGGCTTCCTAGTACTACGCACTATGATGTTTGATCGAGATCCCCAAGTCCATGTAACAGCCAATTCTACAAAAAAAAATTGTATACGCAAGAAGGTCGAAAGTAAGCTAAGGATCACAATCAAGAAAAAGGAGTTCGGGGTGGGGGGGGGTTCTAAAGATGATCGTAGAAATCAAAATCCGCCAAGACTAACTTCGCTTCGGTTGGAAGGCGTGCGTGAGGCAGACGGAGGTGGAGGGATGAGGTGATTAATATTGGCACCTTCTTTTAGGCGGGATTCCCGAGCATAGGCTTGTCGCACGTAGGCATAACGCTGGAAATGATTGAGAGCTTGGAGGAATATCACACCGACCTGTGATCGAGTATGTGACATGAGTTCACCGTGCGGTGTTCAGAGATTGGACTAAATTACCGGGTGTGCTCTCAACTCGTTAAAAATGTCCACTGTTGCTTCTCGTACAGATTCGCGTTGATGGAACAAGCAGAAGCTGAGAGGCTGGAGTCCTCCAACGTGAGGAGGCGCATATGCCAACAACTATACGATTAAAATCAAGTAAGTTTCTTTTCTCATTTTCACATCATAAAAAAAGACAGTATACCTCGACGACCTGCTCGTACGATCGGACATTCTCTGAAATGGTGCGGACAATCAACTCAGCCTCGGCATCAGGAATATTTTTTACGAAGCGAAGGCGGGAAAGCTGATGCACGAGATCGAAGCCTTGGATCGCATCCGCGGAGCGATGCTTTTGAAAATCCTGTCCCACTGTAAGATATCGTCGGTGGGTCATCACTACAAGTTACGCACGATCGTGCAGTACTGATAGGTCTTTGTCCTTCGCCAACCTTCGATACGACTAGCGTTGGCGGCCAATTCCCTGGGTGCCACAGTTTCATCCGGAAATACAGCGCCACTCCCCAGTGACCCTTCAGCGAAAGTAGCACTCGGGAACCCGAGAGCCGTCGAGCCAGTTGCTACCTCCTCGTACCTCGATGCAAGCCGCACGAATCGACTCACATATTCGGTGAATCGAAACCTCACCAGCGTCTCTCCAAAGTGTGACGTAATAGCGGAAATGAGCTGGAAAGCGTAACCCAGTCAATCTAACGCGCTTTCGCCCGTCCAGAGAAGGCACGTACGTCTTCGATGAATAAATTATCCAAGCTATCAGGCCGTGCTGAAAAATCCGACTTTTGATTAGATTGGCTCCCGTCTCGCGTGGCTATCCGTGCAATTTCTTCTTCGCTCGCCCCCAAGTTTTCAGCACGGATCACGCCCGAGCGGGGAACTAGGGGGATGATAGCCGGAGACATGGCAGCTACCGGGAAAGATATGTGGATGTCCTTGGAGACCACTACGCGACCAGTCCCAACGTCCATCAGTAGGTCCCATGATCCAGTCGTCTCAAAGATCGGATTCGTAACGCCTGCAATGTACGCTGGTCTGTAAACCCACATGCCATCAGCGTCCATTCATACTCTGGAGCGATGTCCTCGCTTACGTTGTGACCCAGTCCTCACCCCCGGCCAACCCAGCGTATGGAAATGCACGTTCGATGAAACCTCTCAGGACCGCTCCGCATCCTGAACCCAATGCACATGCTGACAACACATAGTTGGCCACTTGACCTGCGGGTATGTTATGACCTAAAAAGAGAATACGCTTTCCGGTGACAAGTGCATTAAAGAGAATTATAATGGGATGAGTGAGATTTCCGTTTGTGTGTAAATGCGGATGTTGTGGTCCAGAAACAGTCACAATCGGTGAAGAGAATGTCTGTATTAACTGAATTAAGGAATACTGGGGTATACGCGAATTCGCGTCAGTTCGAGTCACGTGAGGCAGAGTCATAGACCCACATCACCGACTTCTTCGGGAAAAGTGGCGAGGGGAAGCTTGATGGGTAGTTGGTGTCCTTTGTAAGCTATGGTCGTTTGGAAAAAATGGGTATCCTTGGATAATCCAGAACGCAAATGCGGGTCCGATGTCGTGGGTATCGCGCCATTGTAGGCATCATGTTCTCGAGTGAAACCATGGGACGATGAGGATGATGCGTCAGTCGACCTGCGACCCCGACTGGCTTGAGTGCCAGAGGCAACACTCCCTGGTCCACCTCCGATCGCAACTCCAACCTGATTGTCCAGGATGGCGCTTTCATCGCCAACCCAGACCGCACTCCCGCCCAGGGAAAAGGACGAATCGGACGGAGAGGACGGGTTAGGTTGGTGCGGATGAGAACTAGCGACGCTGCTCTCCGTCGCAGAACGTTCGCGCGCACCTTCAACCTGAGGATGACGCCGAATAAGCATACCATCCTCACTGGGGTGTGACTCTGCCGACGAGGTGGTCTTGTGCTGCGGTTTTCCGTGGGAGGTACTGAAATTGGATGCGTTGTCGGGGATCTTTGGGGAGGTAAACTTTTCGCCAAAGATATCTTTGCGCTCGGATGCACGCAGGACCATCTTCTCGCATCGGGTTAGTTCGGGTGTACCGGTAACATCCATGGAATTAATAGCATCGAACAGGCGGGCCAGACAGTCCTGCGAGGGGTTGGAAAAGTAGTCATCCAAGGCGAGCAGGAGGACAGGCTGTTGGAAGCATGAGCAGACAGGACAAGCATGCCATAGCAACACTCGCCTTGAAGATCTGAATGAACGGATGGCGCGTGCAAATGGCCATCGCTTTGACAACGGCACCTCTGCAAACACGCGTCGAGCCGGTCAGAAACCACACTCGTGGTTGTGATTGGTTCGGATGGCGACGCACCTCCGAGCCGTCTTGTCGTGTTTTGTGCGGACCAAGTTCAGCACATATATGAGCTCCGGGTGGCCGTCTGGGCAGCTTGAAGGATCATCGGAGGATTCGGAAGTTTCGAGAGCGAGGACAGGTGAGATGGTGTTGAATGGCGTTTGGTTGAGGAAGAATATGGTCCAGTCTTCGAGATGTCGCTCTGCACCATCGGGGAGCATCAGGTTGGCTAGGAGTCTATTGATGGGCCGTTAGTCGTCGGGTTTCTGTGCTGGGATGGGGGGCCTCACCCCTCATCTGTCCCGAGCGGTTGAGGAAACTGGTAGGTGAGCTGAGCCCCACTATCAATGTCGAATTCGGCGAGTAAAACGAATGAACAGTGGGGGCCCTTTCCAAAGGACATGGTATCGATTGTGGAAGGAGTCGCCCTTGTCGGATGTGGTGCTCTGAGAAATGTCTCGCGTCCGTGCGTACTACAACTTCATTTTTGCCGTCCAACGCGACGTCGCCGCTCGACAAACCGTAATTGTTGTCACTCGGAAATTTCCTTTTACAGATCATTGCGATATTGGCTTGCTCATCATCAAACTTAACCAGATTATCAAAACTGCGCAAACATCTCCACCGCCCTACCCACCGCAGTCACCAGCTCCGAGAGAAGAGCACGAAGACGACCTTATCGAGTCCAGTCAGCGGCCACGATCGTCCCAACGCACGACAGAGACAGAGACAGCGCAACGCCTGCCTACCCAGGATCGTAGTATGAGTGGGAGGAGACGACCTGCCTTGGTCCCTTTCCGCCGACAACAATTCTTGTACGTTCTTTGCGAGCCTCCCTTCGGCTGTCTCCGTTTCATGCACGAGGCGGCCTGTCGACCATACATACGTCGCAATAATTGCCCGAAACAAGCGTCTTTTGATCTCTGCAGCGCAGTTTTCGTCGCGCTGTGAACAAACACCAGCATATATGCGCATTGCACCTGCAGTTACCTTGCCTGAATTCTTCAGTCTTGCTCGCCTCTGTCGTCGCATTTTGGTTAATCGAGGCTACAAATGTATGAAGGAGATCCGTCGAAGATTGCGCGAGGATTTCGTCCAACGTTCGGTCCTGCTCGGTCGACTGAGAGGGTTGCTGCGAGGGTGCCTTCGGGCTCTCTAGAAGGTTGGCGATGTCGACCATATTGTTAGCTGTTTCGTTGTCCATGTCTGGGAGATGGGAAGGAAACAGTGAGCATGGAGTCAGTAGACAGCCGGCACGTCGAGTTTACGAATCACATGACCGGTCATGCCTCGTTTAGTGTAGGAAATTTTGTTATTATCATCAGTTACGCGAATTCGCGACGGTACGGTAGACCTCTCCAAAATCAGAGCGATCATCCTGCAGTAATCTATCTATCCGATCTAGTTCCACCTCACCGTGGAGCAGGCAGCCCACTCGCTGTCGCCCCAATCTCCGTCACCTCCGTAAGGGGGTCTAGCTTCCCTTTAAGTTCAGGTAAGAACGACGCATCCGTATACGGGCAGTGTACCAATGGAGAGCCCTTGTAAATCGGCGTGTACGTGGCTGCACAGATATCAAATTCAGTGAATTCGTCATAGGAAATTTCCACTGCGTTTCGGGGGTTGCGATCACCTGCTGCAATCCGTTGGCGTGCCTGTGGAGAGTATGCACATGAGCGTGGCTCTCTGAGAGCAGCTTCTAATAGAACACACCTGCGCAACAATTTTTGGATCTGGATTAAGATCTAACAGACGTTTCGCAAACTTGGCAGCAGTGGCGTGGTTGTTGGCCTTGGCGAACGCCCCAATCGCGCTGCGTAAAGCTATCTGCATGTGTAACGGTTGGAGTTGGCAGTGCGTAAAGTACGCCGCGAGCTCCAATTGTCGACGGACATTGTCCGGCTCGTCCTGAGTGACCCGTCGTCGCTCCAATTCAATCGAGATTCCGAGCAGGTATTCACGTGCGGAAACAACGGTGTCGCGCCACTGCAATTCCCAGCCAGTCAGCGTCATTGAGAGGGATGCGGGGTAAATGAATTGACGAACCTCCTTGGCTTCCTCATCAGAAGACACCACTACTAAGAGTAACGTTCGCAGTACAGATCGGAATATAACCTGTGCTTCAGGGAGCTTGTTGCCTGAGACGGAACGGAAACCTTCCGAAAGTTCAGTGCGCACGGACGGCAGGGATCGCACAGTAACAGGCAAAAGGCGTCCAGGCGAAGTTTCTGATGGATTCCGTCTGACATGGACCTGGAGAGGAGGTAAGGATGCCAGTGGAGAAACGTAAGCGTGCGATGACCGGTAGACGGAGAGGAACAACTGTTTCAGAGGGGCGAAGTTGACGACCCCAAACTGCCGGTTCAACGACTGAATATCGCTTAGCACAACCCAAAATCTCCATTGCCCAACGCAACTCACCTGCATGGCGGTGTCGAAAGATCCTGCGGCAACATGATCCGCAGCGAACGGCGAATTGCGTACCCAAAGTTCATTTTCACTCACACCAGGAGTCGCACCTGCCCTTTCATCCTCGGCTTCGCCGACAGCATCCTCAAATTCTTCTTCCGTGTGAGTCTCGCCATCGGTAACCTCGGCGTCAAGATCCCATCCAGTCTCATCAGCATCAACTTCAGGGATTTCCTCTTCCTTTGCCCAATCATCGAGTGCAGATGAAGCAGCGGCAATCGAGGTATCGACACCGTTAACGTAAGGAACTTCGCCATCCTCGTCCAGGTTGCCGTTCGCGAGTGCACGGTCCCAAAAGCTCTCGCCGGTCGAAACCGATGGCCAGTTGAGGTTTGCGGTGGAAGTGATAATGGGCGGTGGCTTGAGGGTCGACTGACCGAATGAGGGAACATCGTCGATATCCGCCTCGCTCAAACCAGCAGCTTCAAGGATTTCAGCTGCCTCTTCATCCAAACCGTTTGTTTTTGCAGTGAGGTAAGCAAGTGGGTCTATAAATCCAAATCAGCGAAATAGCCCCAAAACAATCAGAACAAACGCATACGAAGACCCACGTCCCGTAGGACGGCGATTCTTCCTTGTACATCGCCAGCATACAAGGCGTTGTGAAAGCGTGACATTGGATCCCCTCTTGCAGCTGCGATCTTCTGCATCTTCGACAGCTTATCTGTACTGCCAGTAGCTAGATACAAGAACGACAACCGGTCGAAGCTCTTGGTCTGTTGGTAGGCTTTCTCAACGATCTGTAGTAGGATAATCGGTTAATTCTACTACGAAACGTGGTGAGTAAACTTGAGCTACTTTATGGTTTCCTTGCTTGAGTGCCTGCTGCGCCAGACGCTCCCAACACTCTGGTCGGTCGATCGCCCTTGCGGTTTCTAACGCTACATCGAGATTTCCACATTCAATGGCAAGGTCAAACCTTGTATTCTTATCCTGGACGAAGTGCAAAGCGATCTACACCCACCGCCACGGGTATCAGACAGCAACCCCAAATCAAAAAACATTCGCATTTACCTCGGGGAACCCCTTTTGTTGCAGATAAGCAATAATACTCTGCCCAATGAGCGTTGACGTCCGTATGATATGCAGCATCTCCTCATAGTTGTTCCGGAGCAACGCAAGCTTGAACCGGTATTCCGTAGGGTCAAACGTGATGGTTCGGGGACGCGCGGAACGGTCCAAGCAGTGCGCTGTTTTGCCCTTGACACGCGTAAGATAGACAGGATTGTCGAGCGTGCATATGACCCCGTTGTCACTTCAACAATCAAACAATGAAAGAGAAAGAAGGTTAGCGTCGAGGTCCGGTGCGGCAACGCCAGACATACCCTTGAGGAAGACAATATTTTATGTGGTTGAGAGTAGAATAGATGAAGACCCCAGCATCATCCCAGGCTCCAGATTTGATTCGAATGGTTTCATGGACCAGACTGCTTTGAGAAAAGTTTTTATTGGCAATGGTAATCGCTATCGCCATTGAGGTTACAGCAACGCAATGAAAAAAAACAAGTTTAGCACTCACTGTGCTTGCTCATCAAGGCTACAAGTTGTCCGTCCGAGCTCCAGGCAACATACTTGACAGGGGGACTATTCAGTTCAGCAATAATCTTCTGCTGTTGGATATCATAAAGAGCTACCAACGACGTGGAGCTCAGGATGAGACATGCAGTCCCACCGTAGAAGATCTCGTTGGTCTGGATTGGCGCCTTGATTCCTTTCACCACAGAGTTCGACAGATCGCGAACCTCGATAAGCTAACGAACCCCTGAGCATCCACATGCTAACTGTCACAAATTCGTTTTACCTGTGTGGTCTTATTCAAGGCAGCGAACCTGTTCCTAGCCACGAAAATCGCACTGTGGGCCGAACCACGCTTACCGTCCGCGGACGAGTCCTTGATCTCTCCATTGGTCTGCGTGGGTAGGGAAGATAACTCGAACAAACCATTGTCCGAAGAAATCGTCGCTATGACGGCTCGCTCGGCAGGGTTGTAGCTCAGCGTTCGGGGAGGGACGTAAGGACTACCAAATTTGCGGACGCTAAGAAGGCCGATATCTGAACCGGTATTAAAGTCGTATGCTCGGACGTATTTATCCCGGATGTAATACAACGAGTCGGCGTGAACCGAAAAGGCGGGCCGTTCGCGCTCGAGCTTAAACACAATGAGCCCGCTGTCATGACCTACAGTGGCAGAGCATATCAGCAAAAGCGTGTCTAGTGCGTTCCGATCATACCCGCAGCAAACAAGTTGAGATTGGGATGTGCGGCAAGGACCCAGAACCGATCGTGCTCCCTCCTGAAGGTCTGGATTGCGGTGCGCTTTGCAAGATCCCACACGCGGACTGTCTTGTCCTCACCACAAGAAACGATGAGTTCGTGTTTGGGATGAAAGAGCGCATTGGAGACATTGTTGAAGTGCCCTCTACAAGAGTCAACCTCCCAAGCCTTTGTTTCGCTCATCCTCCAAATTTTGATCGTGCGATCGTCGGCGGCAGAGACGATCAAGGGGAGAGTGGGATGGAAGGCGGCGAAATTGACGCCCCGGTCATGGCCTTCGAGGACATACTTTACGGTAGAGAACGTGTCGAATGTTTCGAAGTTGTTCGGCCCCGCACTGGGAGTACTCTTTCGCAAACCGGATATATCCCAAACGCGTACGGTCTGGTCCATAGATGTTGACACGATGAGATCGTCCTTCGGGTGGAACTGGGCAGACATGACATAGTGTGAGTGGCCAGTGAGGATGGCGATACAGTTGCGCGAGGTGCTGTTCCATATGCGAATGGTCTGGTCGTCAGATGCCGAGAGCTGTAATGTAAGGTGAATGAATAGACGTGAGCTGAGAAGACACGGAGCACTCACGATCCAGGGCATCTCATGATGAAACTGGACAGTCCGAACATAG
Organism: Caloboletus firmus; assembly: GCA_038094755.1. Taxonomy (NCBI): domain Eukaryota; kingdom Fungi; phylum Basidiomycota; class Agaricomycetes; order Boletales; family Boletaceae; genus Caloboletus; species Caloboletus firmus. The sequence continues at coordinate 59,362 of JBBPUO010000006.1, read as the reverse complement.
TCCAGGTGACCATGCAAAGTGAAGAGGCAGCGACGGTTCTGAGGACGCAGGTCTGCGGGGCATCAGAATCAACTGCGAGGCAAATAATGGTACTGACCCCAGACTTTGATCTTGTAATCGTCGCCGCCGGTTACCAAGAGGGCTCTGCTGGGATGGATGGCGACACCTCGAACAGGGCCTTCATCAAGAGATGTCAACGGGGGCCCATGTTGTTGAGAAAGAACGAGTGTACCTTCATGCTCTTCGAATCTGTCTACTAGGACACCCATGCGATAGTTCCATAGTTGCACGCTACCGTTGTGCAGAGCAGCGGCGAGGAGAGGCTGAGTGGGATGAAATGCGAGTCCTTGAAGAGAGGAACGTTCTAGGAGACAAAGAGACGGGGCGAGCACGATACACGTACCTTTGACGCGATTGCTCTTGGACTCGAATTTTGTGAGCATGACCGACATGATGGGCAAATCTGGGCGGTAAAAAGCGTGAAGGTTGGAATGAAAGATAGGTGCTTAGTGGCCGGGGGGATGTACAGGGCCGAATGAGCGCGGTCGACGTTATGGTCGTTGCTAGCGGTCTGTCCTGCCTGTGCTCGACGGCAGACACGACGTGGCTGCAGGCGGAGTTGGAAAAGTTGGCAAGGCTGGTCTTTCCTAGACGGTTGTTAGACTCTAGTAATTTCTGCTACTCGCGGTATGGATAAGACACTCATGACAAGCCCTTGCCGTAGATCATGGGCGTGCTGGGCATCACGCCCTTCCTCCAAAAGAACTGGTGAGTACACTCCCCATCAATGTTACTCACCGCCAACCCTCTGCAAGTCCACATGTCTTCAAGAAACTCCCTGACCGTCTCAGATCTCTGCGCGGAAAGACAGTCGTCATGTGAGCACGCCGTCACTCTTCCTTGATACTCTGCCCCAACTCACCCAAGCGGTCCGACAGTGATGGCACCCTTGTCACTCAACGCCTCCACTTTGCACCCATGCCTCACCCCCACCGGCACATCATCGGCTGGCATCGTATACTTACAGAACTGAGAGACTCTGACGTACGTGCCATCTGCGTCTTTGATGGACGACAACGCAGCGCAGCCAAAGTCCGTGAGGTCAGCGCGTTTCATTCTACCCTTCGTCACCCTCATTTCAATCATCACAGGTCGAGCGACGCAGAGAATCGCGCCAAATAGACGCCGCCCGAGGGTCCATCGAAACAACTAGACTTCATAGACTGCAGAAGCTGATGCGCCTTCTCCCCTATTACCGCTCCTTGCCCAGCATCGATCGCCAACGCGTCAATGACGCACTCAGCAGTATCAGATCAGTTCACAGATCACTTGATGCGCATGGGTCAGGGTCCACACTTCTTGCGCCGACCCACCGCCCGCCGCGTTCTCCATCACCATACGCCCGCGTCACATCCCACTCTGACCATACTTTTCCACCATTACAACATTCTTACTACTTTCCGCACGCTGGCACAGGGATACATGACTTGCAGGATATCTTGGATTCTGTGGCTGCACCACCTGCGACATCTAGATCCGAACCGCACTACATGCCAGATCTAGGGAATGCCAGTCACGAAATCACAGACGATGAAGTCAGCTGTTGTGGCCTATTTGATGACCCTCGTGATGATATTTTTCCAACGCTTCCATTCGTTCACTGGAACGCCGCGGTGCAACCCTCACCGATGACTTCTTATCCACTCCCCGATTCTATCGGATTGTTTCAATCGGAACTCTCCACGTTATACTCCGAATACAGCCAATGCATCACCCAACTTACATCCATGCCTTCGTCCTTCGAAGGGCCAGAGATCCCAGGGCGAGAACGCGACCGCGCTTCACCAGCAGACAGCCCAGACACCCTTGACGCAAGGATAGAATATGCCATGTCCAAGCAACAGCTCCAGATGACACTCGATGAAGGTCACATTTGGAACTTCCTCTCGGAACCTTCATCTGACGCCGCCCCACCCGAAACCGAATCTGCGCTGATGGCACTTGCCCAGCGGAGCACCGTTATCTCCCGGTCGTATCAACGTCGGAGTAACTCCCCAACGACGCAGACATATGAAGAATGCAGAGAGCTCCTGCGCGCCATGGGCGTCCCTTGTTTCGAGTCCTCGGGGCCATTCGAGGCAGAAGCACTTGCATGTGCCCTTGTTACCCACGGTCACGCGGACTATGTCGTGAGCGAGGATACGGACGTACTCGTGTACGAGGCCCCAATGCTACGTGGCATTACCACACGGGAATCCCCTATTGTCGTCGTCCATGGCGAGGCTATTCGAGCGACCCTCCAACTCGATCGTGCGAGCTATGTCGACTTTGTACTCCTCCTTGGCACCGACTTTTCGCAACGGATAAAGAACGTCGGACCGAATCGTGCACTCAAGTTTATCAGGGAGCATGGGTCTATCGAGCGTGTCGTCGAACACGAGAGTAAGTACCCTCCGCGCGTGCCCGTCGCGGATTACCTAGCGCAGGTTGCCTTGGCACGTCTTGTGTTTCAGAACCCACCCCCTCTTCCTGATATCGGGCTTCTGCAGCAAACAGAGGGTGATCCGAACAGCCTGTCTGAGATCATACAAAGGTATAGGTTGCATCGGATATTGCCCGGTGCATGGGACACCCAATCCGCTTTGGCAGGAAACTACTTTGATGATGATCCATCTATATGGTAATGATTGGATTGTTCCATGGGATGCCTGCAAAGACCTGGATGCACTGCCTGGCTGGGGAGAACCTAGAGTAGGAAATTCGTCATTGGCACAGAACCCTAGCTCTAGTATGAAAAAAAAAATTCAGGACCTGGCCGAATATCCCAGGAATGGATCAACCCTCTCTTTGGCTCCCAGCAAGATTTGAGTCTAGGGTGAAAAATATTTGGAACTACAGAACACTAGTTTCTGCAGTATCAGAATACCTGGCCATCTATAAACTCTCACTCATAATACAATAGATAAGCTTATTTGCTATAAAGCAGAAATCTCAAAGACTAAAAGGCAAACAGAAAGTAGACTGCTAGTGTGTATAATGGTTAACAAGAACAAGGACAGTATGTCAGATAGCAAACAGGGCAACTCCCTCCCATGGAGAATAGCCAGGAGCCTGCTGCAAGATATGTTCCAACTGAATATGGCGTAGAAAGACCAAGCAAGGCACTGACATACATCACATTGTTAGCAAAATAGAGAAACCCATAGGTCAGTCAAAGGTGAGTGAAAGGATCAAGAAAGGCTGTCAGCAGAACTACTGCTGCCTCTTGTTGAGTGCCGAGGCAATCCACTCGAACCAAACCAAACTTGGTTGAAGGGTGCCAGTGGTGCTTTTATATCTGATCGTGACTCTTGCTCGGGCTAGGGGAATGCGAGAGACTCCAAGTTGTATGCTGCAACACCCGGGTAGGAAACCTGTAAAATTCAAGTTACTTTAAATCTATCATAAATACGGCTGTATGCATACATGACAACATCAAGAACATCAAGGACGGATACTAAATAATATCGGAGTGGGGGAGAGGGGTAGTAAATTACACCATTAATCAATACTTAAGGGTAGTTATCGCCAGAACCGTCCTATCAGGACGTCCGACGCTCGTTGGAACCA
>JBBPUO010000006.1:10318-40127 GCA_038094755.1 Caloboletus firmus | reverse complement strand
TGCAGCGTCGTTCAAGTCGAGGTCAGGAGATGAAAACTTTTTTCAACGCAGTAAAGTCGCAGACTTGACCAGACCGTGGGCATGTGACTTTGCCATTGTTCTTGGCAGCCATCTCTTCGAGTGCCTAAGTGACAAGTGAAGTTGTAAGAGCTGTTTCACGTCAATCCGCATTTCATCGTACCTCTGTCGAGTAAACGTATCCATTGGGAAAGGCCATTGGCATGTTATCCTCATCCATGATTTTACCACTCAGATAGCAAACAATTGTAGAGTTAGCGTGGTGACTGAAGGGCACCTCTTTGGCGAGAATGCTGATATTGGGATCGCACACCGGACAGTCGACATTGTGCGTGCGATCATAGCAAGCGGGTAGCTTCAGGGAAGCGAGTCCGGCGTAAAGCGCAAGATGCAAAAGCGGTTCCGTCGGCAAACTGTTCAACGAATAAATAGCGAGGCGGAATGCCTGGATCAAAGAGGTCCAACGAGACTCGTCATAGAGACGCTACAACGCCATGAGACTTGGGAAGCAATCCCTTCGGTGTGCCACAAACTTTGTAATGTCCACAAGTCGTTGAGGGCTGGACCGCCAGGAGTGCCAAAGCTTGCGTAATCTGCTGCAAGTGGGTCTCCTGCCACGGTACAAGATATTTTTTCGCATACGTGATCGCATCCTGTGTCTTGCGAGCGCGGGCTAATTCAATGTATTCCTGAAGCCGGAGTTCGAATTCAAGGGTACTCTGCAAAGTACCGGAAATTGCTGTGTTAGGTCAGAATGGCGTAGCTCAGGCACTCACTCTCATTTTCCTCAACGCCGTTTTATTTTCGCTGCACCATGCTATAGCTTCGGTGCAGCTGTGGCGGAAGAGCGCGCGTTCAATCCTGTGGATGTCCATGAAAAGATCAATATCCACAAGGGTCTGATGGATATGAGCTTTCAACGTGTGGTCCAGCGGAGACTGACCGCAGGGATAACGTACTTCAATGCCCCTTTCTTGGGCTAGTTTCCTCGCGCTTTTTTCCCGGCCTGCGCGGAGCGTCCAGTCAACCAGCCACCGGTCCAGCCGTGTGTCAGCCCAACGTGAAAAATCAGGGCAGTTCGTGGTCGGCAGAGCCTCTATCAACGCGAGATGTTGAAGCCGTTCATGTGTAACATCCAGCGTGGGCCTGCCATTGTTTTCCTGCAGGTCCGAGAGCTGTGCATAATACGCATCTGATGAATCAGTGTCAAGAGTGCGCAGCACATGAGGTCCTGACCTTGCGTTTAAGATTCTCCACTCGCACTATCATCCCATCAACGGTCTTGGCGGCATCCTCAAGGTTGACCTCGTTTCCCTTTGAACGTTTCTGAAGTTCATTCGATGTTGTCTGTACATTACCCAATTCGCGCTCGATATGCCTTTGAGACGCACGAAATACTTTGCGATAATTCTCGTAGGGTACCTAGCATGCATCTCGGTGAGAGAGGTACCCTTCCAAGGACAATCCGACGTACGCGGGCAAATGGTTGTTCAAAGAGCATAACGCCATCAACATTCACTTTGTTTGTGCTCATGGCGACGAATTATTAAAGCGGCCTTGTCGTTGTCAAACTTGATAACGCTAGTTGCACGGCGAAGTTGGCCCAGTGCACTGCGCCGATCGTGCTCAGATCACGTGACAAACTAAAATACTGGTGTGAACACGTTCGTTGCAATGCAGAGCGAAAAGTTTTTCATTTGGCAGTGGCCTGGAACCGATACACTAAAAAAAGTATAGTCATCCGTTCCTCACCGCCCGACGCTCCATTCTCCAGGCATAGATCTCTCTTCCGAGCGCAACTATCAGAGGCACTGAGATAGAAGCGAACAACGGAGTGTAAACAGCATATTTGTGCTCGGCAGGGAAGTACAGCATCGCCAGCATGCCAGGATTAAAAAAAGCATGGGATGCCAAAGACAAAGCCTCACTGGACCGTCGCAAAGGAACCGCTGGGGATTCCGCCGCGGATCGATAAGCCTATGACAGAATCACATCGTTAGCATACTCCGGCTATGCAATTCGAAATAGAAGATAGACCTCTTCGAGAGCTAACAGAGCATCGTGTACGTCCCCCCTGACCTTTTGGTCGACGGGCATAGCTTCGATTTGGTCCACGAGTTTCACGATGCTGTGAAGTGTCTGCTGGCTGCTCAAAATATTCTCTGAGGTTCGCTGTCGTAGGAGGGCATCCAGCTGCCAGTCGGATAGCGGTGAAGCCACCTCGGAGCGCACGCCATGAGGAAGGGAAGGAACACCCAACAAGGCAGTCAGCTGACTGGAAAATGCAGAAAAAACAGGCACCAAGTCCGCCGCAGTCAAGTGCGTCATCGTCACATCCTCTGCATGCCTGTTTAGAATGAAAATACCGCCCCATTGAGGCAAGAGAAATGCATTCTGATCCGTGGGTGACCCTGGAATTGCTCCAGTCACCCGTTCACTTATAAGTTGATGAGCGCTCACCGTGTACGTCAAGGATACAAAGCGGCTGTCGGGATGGCGATGGTACAAACAACACAAAATGGAGCACAGGATCGTTGGAGACACTAGAAGCTGAATCACGCGTCAAGTTCTCATCCCGAACGTCCAGCTAACGGGATAGTTACACAATGACCATTCGGCAGAGTTGATGAATACGGTCAGATCCTCGGGAGTGACACCGTGAAAGGAAGTGTTGCCATCAGTAAATTGCGTGGGTTCGAACGCCAGCGGTGCATGGTATTGAAGCTGGCTTTCGACGGTGATATTATGGAGCACATTTAATTGAGAAAGGATTGGAAACATATGGTCTGCAGGCTTCTGATCAGCCGTCGGAACTCAAATGACACCGGACAACTTTCCTACAATCGCAGGTTGAATGTCCCAAGAATTAACGAGACGATCAGATGCGGCGTTCTCATTCAGCAACGTGAAAGCAAGCCGATAATGGTTGCTGTATTGAATAACGCGTTGTTCCTGCATTGGGGATATCTCCGGTGCAAGCAGGCCAGACAAAATAGTGACCAGCCGGTGAGCTGGAGGTCCATTGCTATGCATGAGGCACTGAGGATGTGCCAATCACGTTCCGACCCACCTGATGCATCTTCCGGGCTCACAACCAACTGTCTGGGGTGCTGGACCGCGGTCCGATCCCCAAGGACAATAGTATATGCATTTGAAGGTGGACGTCGGTCCTCTAGGGCATTGGTCACCAACTGCATGTACGTCCTCCCACTCAGTTCCTCGTACCTGCGCTCTCGCCAATCCCCACCCGAATGTCTAGGTTTCTCCACGTAGGGGAAGCATGAGAAGTCTGAGCAAGACCTTTGTTGAGCTCTCTCGCCAGATGGAAGGCGTTGTGCTCAAAGCTCGCCGCGTCAAGTTGTACATCTACGGGAAAGACGAGTTTCCTGTCGAGCTGCGCCCTTACACGGACCGAGGGCAGCGCGATACGTTCGATACTTGTGAGCCTCCACCAGAATGGAAGTGCCAAGATGATTATAGTCCAGTAAGAGCCTAGGACGAGCCTTCGTATCTTGGCGGATTCGAAAGGAAGTCTCCGGGGCTCCTTGAGACCGTGGCTTGGATTGGCAGGGGCTGAGTCCATAACAAGTTCACGTCTTGGACGCGTTCAGACCTCCACCAAGACCAGCGGAGTTTTAAACGTCCTCTCCCTCATACTCCCCTCTTGTCTTCAGAGTCCGCGCGCTGTTCAAAGAACAATTGGTAGGACTCCAGTTTTGACGTTGTCCAAGTTGTCTCGACTCGCAGTTCTATGCACCGTATCGCAATATAGTTTCTACGACGCTCGTGCTTCGACATTCCCAGCGTTCAAATTCCAAGACTGTTGGCAGTCCATCAGATTTTTGAAGTGCTTTCTTGAACATGTCCTCTACCAGCTATGGGCAGTTGTCTCCCACCGGAACGTCTCTGCCCCACGAGTTCCGTCGACCTTCAGCAAGTTTTTCGTCATACGATGTCAGTCAGATCAAATACCTTGCTCCATCAGTCCCTCAAAAGCTTTTGCATAGCATTTCCCTCGTCGTAGATCTCCTTCTCCAGGTCTATTTACGAGGCGGCTCACTTACGATAGCTACAAACCTCGAGGTGGTGCACCCTATGACGATCATCCCAACAGCTACAGGCCAAACGTTTACAGGCCTCAGCGGCACCATAGCCGTAGTCCGTCTCCCCCTCGTTACGACCGCGCAAGACCACAGGATTCCCGCCAGTGGGACCACGCCTCTCGATGGCAATATAAGCGACTTTCTCCGAGTCCACCACCGTGGGACAAAAATCGTCGTGATACCCTGGCTGAGAGGATGTTTGAACCTCAGGAGGTTTGGAAACAACCACACTTTGATAGACCTATTCGGTATGAATTGTATGTTGTATCGTCTGAGGTAAGACTGCCATAACACTTAGTGTTTCGTAGATTGGATTCCACCCTCGATCGGTATGGAGATCGTCGACGGCAATCGTCACGAGACCTCTCTCCGCAACGGCCTACTATGCGCTCAGACTTCGTGCCACACTACGACAGCTACCGCCCCTCCCCCACCTTCCATGCTGTGCGCGACCTTGGATCGTTTTCGCGGACTGCCGATACCTACCGACCTCAGTACCTGGACGATCCTTGGCCATCATCCTACACAGGTGATAGCGTAAGTTGCCAACGAAAACTTACCTATTCTGATCGTGCGGATGAGCGCCAAGGAAGCTCGATTTCGAGTACCCCTCCTCGTCTATCCGCATCGCTTCCAAGGTCACAGCATCATTCTCCGCCACCTCGTCCACTTGCTGAAACGGAAGTATACCCAAGTAGTCCCAGACACTTTTCTGTTGCTGACGCCGGCCACCAATCTCTCTCCTCCTCAGTATCACTCTCTCGAGCAAGTTCTATTTTTCCGGAGGGACCCGATACAAAGTGCGAATCTCGATCATCTTCACGATCGCCTAGGCGCTCCAGGTCCGGTATCTCCGAACTCGATGAAGAGTCTGCTCTTCCACAGTCGTCGATCCAACCAGTGCAGCAGAAGGCACCCCCGCGCGCCACGAATGAAGTGCCGTTATCAGGAGATGACAGCAACGCTCCATTAGAACGTTCCAGCCTGGGAATGGTTGTGCATGTCTCGGCCGACAAGCAGTCGTCTAGCCACGAGACCATTTTCACGAATAGCAATTACGCAGCTAACCAAGAGGCTCTGGAACGTGACGCTTCGCCACTCATAATCTCCAAATCTGCACCTTCTAGCGACGCAACGCCTCACAGAGGTATGTGTGCTGTAAGGATTAAGAAGGCAACACTGTTGACCATGCGTTGCAGAATCGCCTCACGAAGTCGTGACTCTGCACGTGGAAACAGACTCCACAACTATCGGTTCTCTCCGTCCCTCACCTGAAGCATCATCATCATCAAAAGTCGATTGTTGTGTAGCTGCAGAATTGTCTGCGAGTACAGAACGTGCTATTCTCGATATTTCTACTACTCTTGAGGCTAGTGAATGCCGAGAGCCTCCTCCATCCTCGACAGTGACCCCCTCACCCATCGTACAGATACCAGAAAAGGAGTCCGACGTCATATCAAGTACTATAGAAGCCGAATCGGACATTGGCCACACGGATGTGATTACCACCCCTGAGCCAGTTGCCAGTTCGTTGAGAATCGTGGTCAGCGATCACAGCACCATTCCAGCTTCTCCACCACATCCCTCTGTTGCATGCCAACCTGCCGACCTCAAGTCAACCCGGGAAGGCGTTCGATTCGTCCTAGTCACTCGTCTTCGCTATGAGCGCCAGTCACGTGCCGAACGGGTATTCCCTGTGCTCCGGGCCAATCAAGTAGTTTCAGCCCTCAACCTCCCACCTCCCCCTGGCAACCAGAATCATCGATCAGAAGAACTGATCACCGCGAATTTCTCTAGTAGACTCGCCACACACAAGGCAATTCGGCCATCTTTGGTCGATCGATTTGTAGAGCGCCAGTCTGAAATTGTGGAAAAATCCCGCAGATTGAAAGCTGAATATTTGGCTTTGCATGAACGGTGGCTAGACCATTGTACGCGGCTCGATGAAGCCCAGAAGACTGGAAGTGGAATCCCGGAGGAGTCTGCAGTTCCGTCAAGTGGCAGGACAACCCGGCGTTCGACTGCAGTCATGGGAGATGCTGTCCGTTCGGACTTGGAGATGGAACAGATCATTGCCAGCTTAGGCGTGGAAGAACTCACCGATCCCAGCTATCTTGCGATCAAGAACGTGGCCAAGATTCCAGACATGATCTCTGTCGCTGATGGTTCTGTGCCCTACTTATATGATGACACGAACAACATCGTGGATGATCCTTCGGAATTTTACGGTGCCTCTTCTGGTCAAGATTATTGGACCGAAGAAGAGCGTGACGTCTTCCTCAACGAGTTCGCTGCGCACCCGAAACAGTTTGGTCTCATCGCCCAGCGGCTGCCGAACAAGACGGCTGCTCAATGTGTCACGTATTATTACCTCCATAAGAAGCAGGGTGTCGACTTCAAGAAAGCTGTCATGCAATATGGCACAAGCAGACGTCGTAAAAACGGTAGAGCCAGCAAGCAGAGAGGCAATGCCCTTCTGACGGACATACGCCGTCACGATGACGAAGTTTCACGCGTTTCACCGGCACCCCTGAACGAAGCTGCGTTATCTACCGGGAATAAGCGCAAACGAGCAGTCGATCGTAGCAACGGCGAATCGAGAAGATCTAGCACTTCCAGACGGTCCGCCATTCAACCCGAAGCGACATCTTTGGGAACCACCCCCGATCCTGATGTGGAGCAGCCGAGAAGAAAGCGCAGGACCGCAATCCCCACACGAGCGGTGACAGTGGTCACTGCCGATGAAGTGGTGAACGGCGATGTGGCAGCTGAGTGTCCGGTCTTAGCATGACGCAGGGGAGTGCGGCATCAACGATCGGTTTGTGCAGTGTAGGCAGACATGTATTGCTAATATGTACTTGACGGGGTTTATCTCCTGCCTTCGACCATAATAATGTGATACCCAAAGTTGGTCTTGAGCAGTGGAGATAGGATAGGTTTGTCCACTGTCGATGGCATTAATGCAAACGCAGCATCTTGGAATGCGCCCTGAATCGCAAGGCAATCAACACCGTATGGCCACACTAGAAGCACTGGCAACCTACAACCATCGACCCTCGGGTCATCCAACCAAGGCTCCCCCCAGCTGCAAGCCTGAGTCAGGAAGAGAGGCAACCGAAGACAGATATGATGGGTACCTTTGGCCTTGTCCTCGGAGTATTCTTGAGCGACTTTGTCGAATCGCTGGCCCTGCTGAGTAGGGTTAACGCAACGCAAGATCGCACATAACAAGAACTGTTATACCTGTATCTTTTCCAGAGCTTCCAATGCCTTTGACTGCTTCTCACATAATATATGACGGACGTTTATTGCGGTAGCGGATTTCAGCCCGCCCTTGGCCTGTCGGTGTCACAGTACCTGAGGATTGGGCTCGGCGTAAGGCATAGGTTACTGGAGGCGCACACCTTGCCATCAAATTTCTCAGTAGTGTTGGCACTCTTGCTTCCGTTGCTTTTCTTCTCGTTGGACGCTGTCTTATTCTTCTTCATCCTGGATGTGTCCAACTGTATCCCATCAGCGTTGCGGCTGTGTTACACTGGCAGTTAGTCACGTGCTGATGTACTTAAATTGCTCGGCAACTTGAGCAGCCCGCAGAGAACGATCACATATCAATATCATCGCCAGCTAGTACTCAATCTATGGCGGACAAAATCACTCGTATCGCTATCGTCGATGCAAATCGCTGCAAGCCAAAACGATGTGCGCAAGAATGTAAAAAGGTGCGCAGATCAGAGGTGCTCCGCTCAGGTCTGTAGTTGACTCGTTCCGTGCATAGTCATGTCCTGTTGTGAAAATGGGTGCGTGTTCTCTCTGATCGCGTTGGATTACAACCGTCCTTGACCCTGTTTTCTTTTAGGCAAACTTTGTATCGAAGTGAAGCCGTCAGACAAAATCGCATTCATATCTGAGTTCCTATGTATTGGTTGTGGTATATGTGTAAAGAAGTAAGTTCGTGGCGGGGTCTGTTCTTGCTCGTTCCAACGGATCTGTGTAAGATGTCCCTTTGAAGCTATTGCAATCATCAATCTTCCCACCAACCTCGAGTCTGAGGTCACCCACCGATATACTGCCAACGCTTTCAAGCTTCATCGGCTTCCTACACCCCGACCTGGGCAAGTTTTGGGCCTCGTCGGAACTAATGGTATCGGAAAGAGCACAGCGCTCAAAATTCTTGCCGGAAAACTCAAGCCCAACTTGGGCCGATACGATGTACGCCATATCCGTTTCCATCTTCTCAAATGTACCAATTAGATGTTGTCCGTCCAGGACCCACCCGATTGGCAAGAGATCCTGAAATACTTCCGCGGATCCGAACTTCAGAACTACTTCACCAAAGTCTTGGAGGATAACCTCAAGGCGCTCATTAAACCGCAATACGTCGATCACATACCACGGGCGATCAAAGGAACCATGACTGTGGACCAAATGTTGGATTCCAAGCTAGAACTCGACAACAAGCAGAAAGTGTGTGACGACCTCGAGTTAAACCATGTTCTCGACCGCGAAGTATCTCAATTGTCGGGTGGAGAACTTCAGAGATTCGCGATCGCGATGTCTTGTATTCAGAAGGCAGACGTGTACGTTCACCCCATGGTTTGCCTTTGCCCCTTATGCTGACCCTGTTTTAGGTATATGTTTGACGAACCGTCCAGCTACCTGGATGTCAAGCAACGACTGAAAGCCGCAGAAGTCATCCGTTTATTGCTTAACCCAAGTTGCTACGTCATAGCCGTCGAACACGATCTTTCGGTTTTGGATTACCTGTCCGACTTTGTCTGCTGTCTGTATGGAAAACCCTCCATGTATGGGGTTGTCACCATGCCTTACTCTGTTCGTGAGGGTGGGTAATTCGCAGAATCTGACCTATTGTTGGCCAATCACCTTGGAACTAGGCATCAACATTTTCCTCGATGGGTTCATCCCCACTGAGAATCTGCGTTTCCGCGAAGAATCGTTGTCTTTTAAGATGATGGAGACCGCGGAGGAGCTAATAGTGGACAAAACACGTCACTATAATTACCCTGCGATGACCAAGACAATGGGCAATTTCAAGCTGACCGTTGAAGCGGGCAGTTTCACCGACTCCGAGATCGTCGTCATGCTCGGGGAGAATGGTACTGGAAAGACTACGTTCGTTCGTCTGCTGGCTGGTGTGATAACTCCGGATATCGAAACGGACAAGATGGAGCTTGCCGTGTCGCTCAAACCGCAAACAATATCTCCGAAATTCCCTGGGACCGTCCGCATGCTTTTGCTCAAACAGATCAAGCAGGCTTTCATGCACCCGCAGTTCCAGAGCGATGTACTAAAGCCAATGAACTTGGAAAACATTATGGATCAGGAAGTAAAGACGTTGTCTGGAGGAGAGCTGCAACGCGTTGCAATCGTCCTCGCCTTGGGTAATTCGTATTCTTTATGCCTCCGAATATGCCATGGCTGATGTTGAGTTAGGCAAACCCAATGTGTCTGTTTATTTGCTTGACGAGCCGAGCAGGTCAGTCACCCAGCCGCCCCCGGGCAATTTTTGCCGACACGACCCATTTCAGTTTCCTGGATTCTGAGCAGCGCATTATTGCCAGCAAAGTTATTAAACGGTGTGTAGTTACATTTCGAAGTCCAGTCCGGCCCTCTTATCTGTCCCCAGATTCATCCTCCATGTGAAGAAGACCGCGTTCGTCATTGAACATGATTTCATCATGGCGACGTACCTCGCTGACCGCGTTATCGTTTTTGAGGGCCAACCAGCCATCACAGCAACGGCAACACCGTAAGTATTTCGTATGATAATTGCGTTCGCTGACACTTGGTACCGTGTACAGACCGCAATCTCTCCTTTCGGGGATGAACCGCTTCTTGGCCTCTCTGGAGATTACATTCCGGCGTGATCCTACCAACTTCAGGCCTCGTGTGAACAAGTTAAACAGTATCAAGGACCGTGAACAAAAGAGTATGCTTTTACGGCACCCCTTTGTCCGACGATCTAAATTTGATATTTCTAGCTGCGGGTAACTACTTCTTCCTTGAGGAGTAAAATCAGAGTAGTTCGATGCAAAGAACGGTACTCGCCGACATTCGAGGGGAAGGAAGGTCTAATCATACCTTACGCCACGCCTTCCGAATACTGATGGATATCGTTCGTGGTATAGATCAGAAGTCCATTATGTGTAGTGGTGCATTCATTATTTGAGTGGATCAAAGTTCCTTGTGTGAAGACCATTATGCAAATGCTTCCACCCAGAGTCGGCCAGTCGTTCCTACTATTGATAACTTACTTAAGCGGGGATTAAACTCAATGTGGACAATCGGTGAGCTGAAGAGGTTCATACAGAAGGGCTAGTATGGTACACAGTTGCAGGAGTAGGAGCGCACCCTAAAGGAACAACACGTAAACCAGGACTGATTTGACAGTTAACCTACACGTTCTCACCATTCAAAACGCACTCATGCGCGTTCTACATAAAACTCATCTATCACGCTAGATTCTTCAAGGATGCAACAAAACTTTGGTAAATCTATCGACCCTCTTATCGAACTTGTCGTACGCCGTTGCAGCATCGTCCAACGATAGGTTGTGCGACACAACAAATGAAGGCTTTGCTTTTCCAGAGATGATGAGGTCACGAAGATAACGATTGTACGCCTGCTAATAGACAAGTTATGAGGGGATCCAGAAAGGTGGCACTAGTTGACATTAAGTAAGGTACTAACAGGGGCACATACCTTGACATTACACTGTCCAGTCCCAATCCGCAGTCCCTTTTCGAAAAGTTTCCCTATACAAAAAGCAATGGCCATCAACCCTTGAGGCCTTCAGAGGGGTTGATCATTGCTCACCAAAGGGGAATGATATATAGCCCCTTTGACCACAAAAGCGTGATAAGTATAAGCCCAGCGCAAGTGAGGATTTTAACGTACTTAGCTGCGGCAGAATCCGGTGCTCCAGGATCGCTAGGTACATACAGCCCTGGGATACCAAGGCCTCCGGTGGGGCGCACAACACCAATCAAGGCCTCTAAAACCGCATTCGGTTTCTCTGTCTTGCTATCGCCTGTTGTTGCCTGGTACCCCACGGCTAATGCGACCGTGTTGAGAACAAAGTGTGAGCAAGCGGCTCTGAGCATACACTTACCATCTACTCCCCTATCAACTTCTCTCCTGAAGATCTCATTCCCGTGAGTACGTCGCCTGCCCACCAACAAGCGAAAGAAAGACTTGCCCACTTCTCGATGCTTTGATCAACTCCACCGGATCTCCTTTCGAAAAATCAATGGGCACACATCCAATTTCCTTCGCCTTCTGAAGTCTTTCAGGGACACGATCAACCACGTACACCTCGGAGGCTCCCCTCAGAGTGGCAGAATAGGCTGCCATGAGCCCCACAGGGCCCGCACCAAAGACAACAACGGACTCACCAGGGCGGAATCCCTGAGATGGACGTATACATGCTATATGCCATGAACAGGAGACGAAACACGCACAGAGAGTTCCACGCCATGCCATCCCTAGTTGTTATTGCGTCAATCCTGAACATCACATGCTGATCAATGGCAAGACACATACAGTGGGGAAGATATCAGCCAGCAAGGCGAAGTCTTCTTCGTGTTCTGTCCCGGGAGGCAGCTTGAGAGCATTAAAATCGGCAAACGGAACTTTGACATATTCCTAAGATACCATCCTGAATCTGGGGTGATGAAGATGGGCAACCCATGCAACTTACGGCTTGCCCTCCCTGGTACGGACCCATTGCGACATACCTAACAAACCCATGGTTGACTTCCAGCGATATTCAATGAGAAAAAAAAAGTTACCCATATGCCCTTGCGTTCAGGGAAGTCAAACATGCCCCAACGACAATTTGTATGAAATACTCACCCTCCTGCCTAAGCACCCAGCAATCCACAATGACAGTTATTAGCTTTAAGATGCATGAATGTGAGGGTAACAGAAGCTCACGAAACCAGGATTTACAATCGTGCAAAATGCAGACCTCCCTTCCTCACAATTCAAGCAACGACCACAGGCTACATTGAACGGTACCACAACACGATCACCTTTTTTCAGAAGCTTCAAGTTTGATACAAAGTGAGAACCAAAACGGTCAGGGAATAGGTCCATCAGCGGTACTCAACGTGGTGAGAAATATATAGTTGCACTTACGGTTACACCAGAACCTATTTCCTATGAGTTTACGTCCGTGAATAAGTAGTCCACATAACTAGAGGAACAGAGTCACATCAACGATACCCATGCTGGCAGAGGATATCACAATTAGGCTCTTTGTGGCAGAAAGAGGTTCGCACTGAGCCAAGAACAAACTTACTTCTCGTGTCCGAATACGATGCCAGCCTGTGCAGCCGTGCGCCCCTCATACATGTGTAAGTCACTGCCCGCAAACTTTGATCAGCCCTTGTTACGTGCATCTTCACCGTGACAAGTACATCAATGGACAGTAAACATGACTTGCCTCCCGCAGATGCATGTAGTTGTCACTGTAATTTGTACGAGCTGTGTAAGCACATAACCCATACCACGGAATAAGGAAAGTGCACACCTTTGATAATGACGTCGTCTGGATGAGTGATGATGGGCCTTGCAACCTCCTTGACCGACACCGCAAATGGACCCTCGTACACGACTGCGCGCATGATTTACGACTCAAGTTCGAATGTGAGTTGTAAGTGACCTGGTAAACAATGACATCATGTCAGGCGAGATGCAACTTACGGAGCCAGCAACGCACGACAAAAAGGGCTCCAAAGTGCACTGTGCTCCCCAGGAGGTCGTGAACCTATTCCACCTCAATGCGAGCTTGAGATTGGCGTTTTTTTATGGTGAGGTTTCGTACTATGGACGACATGAGAGAGGCCGGTCCGACCCTCCGTCGTCATCTGGCCGCCCTCGTTCACACGAAACGGCACCTGATAGAGACCTTGTGACTGGGAGTCAGTTTAATGATCAGAAACATGGGCCCAACGCTTCACGACGCGGCGGGGGTAAATAACCTAGTGCCTTTGAAATGAGAGCCAAATGAATGAGCGCGTCAGGAGCAAGCATGACGCGTCACGCGTCACTACGTTCACCAGTTCAACACTGTCGATGAATGACTATCAGTCCCCAAGAATCAACGCCGCGCGTGTCCCGAATTTTGTCGGGCGTACAGTGCGATTGCCGTGCAAGGTGCTCAACGTGAGTTGGTTGTCATTTGCCAGACCTCGAGCCTCCTTAGACCGCACACTGGCAGGAACACTCAGGTGGTGCCATCGTCGAAGCATGTGACGGAGGGCAGGTTAAGATACAGATGACGGAGGTATGCCCGATTCCGAATCTGCCAGACAACCAGCTCACGATCCGGGAATCGCTCAGAGCGATCAGTTGGTAGGGACGTTCGTCGAGATCATCGGACATGTAGTCGACGAGTCGACCATCAAGTTCATGCTAAGCCTCAACTTGGACTCGGACAAGGAACTTGGTAAGCTGTACCATCCTTGTGTTATCCCGCGTCTTTGACAAGATACCAGACATGAAGCTGGTCAATGATGTTGTCGAGTTGACCTTTGACCCAAGATTCAAGAAAATGTTCCCCTCCTAATTACGCTGCATTCTTCACACCCGACATTCGCGTTTCAAATTGGCACGTCGCGGTTTGGGCTGTTACAGACGTGATCGTGTGCCTACCCGTATTGAACGTTCTTTTTTTCTTCCCCACATTCTGCCTCATCTCACCATTCTTCGTCTAACGAATTTCCTACTCTGTCACTCTGCCTTTCTTACCACGAGCTGCCGAGGTATTGACGCCTCTTTGTACCTAAGCTGTATTTACAGCACAGTTGGCCAATGACATGCTGTTACTGATATCTGCCAGACAACCAGCTCACGATCCGGAAGGCACCCAGTATGAACGGTTGGTGGGTATGTTCCCAAGATCATCCGTCACGTAGCCAGCGACTCGGAGTCGACCATCAAATTCCTACTATTTTGTATCACCATCAAAAACAGCAGTTACTCCAAATTTTATGCCGACGGACCGGCACCTGCCTTCATTATCTTCCTGTCCTGTCCCCTTTCCCGGTTTCTAGATTTGTGCTTCTCCTTGAACGCTCGTTCGCGTGCAACTTCATCGTTCTTCGCCCCTCGTCCCCTTCCACCACCACCACCACCACCACCTCGTCCCCGTCCCCGTCCCCTACCTCTACCTCTACCTCTGCCCCCGCCCCTTCCCCCGTCCCGTTGTCCACCCCCAGGTTGATGTTGATCCACTCTACCTCCAGTAATCGGTATACTCACCATTCTATTCCCAGCGAATTCATGCTTCTGTAATATTCGTTCTTTCTTGGGCTGGAGTAGTATACATCCATGTAAACAGGGATGTATCCATACAGAATCACTCACGTTTCTCTCCAACATGATTCTCCAGCCTTCAATCTGTTCGTCCGTCCAGCCTGGTAAAGAAACCTTAGTAGCTCCAAGGGTGACCTTGATCCCGTAATCGTTACCTGTCTGTTGCTTGAGATCGGCGCGCGGCTTGCTTCTTCTCGTCTGAGCGTCTCTATCAAATAACTTGGGATCTCGGAGGTACGCCAGCTCTAATATCGTCTCCGGCTTGATTGGGTCAATAACACCCTCTTCATTGACTTCTTCGTCGCTGCTGTCCTCTCCATCACCCAGGATCTTGATGGTGCTTGCGCCAGCTTGGTCAAAGTCATCGTCTAGATCAATCACGTCCAGTGCTCTGGGATTTCCACTTTCCTCGTCGGAATCCTCAGACATCGCCTCGGTAAGTCGAATTGTTGCTGCTTTGATCCGTTCGATTTCTGCTCTGTCCCTGGTCAACAGCATTGTGTCTTGCCTACGTGCGAAAGATCAGTATCCCACAAGAATGCCAGAAGAAGGCGCTCGATATCGTACGTTTTCTTTCCAACGTGTACGCGGCTGAGATCCATGATCGCTTCATCGAACACATTCCTCCTCTCTATAGGAGCATCCGTTAGAGGGACGATGACTGACAGGTCCTCGGTGAGGCTATCTCCGAGTGCATCTTCGCCAGGAGCTGTTCCCTCCAAAAGGGCTTCAATCACTCTTTCTGCATTGCCACGGAATGGGAAGGAAGGATGCGTAAGCAGTTTGCGAATGTACTCTGGTGAGCGATCGGGGAATATATCGAGCACTTGTGTCACTTGCAAGTCAAGATCGGCATCGTGGCGTGGCGTGGACTCGGGAGCTGTCGCCTTTGCTTTCCCCTTGTTAGTTACGGGCCGTGCAGTCGGAAATGCTTTGTTAGAAGCACCTGGAATGATGTCGGACGAACGAAGGATAAGTTTGAGTGCACCCGGATCTCTGCTGTTTCCACTCGACGGCTCAACATCAAGAGAATGTAAGGTAGATTCCAAAAGTTCCACCCGCGCGTCATCGCGTGATGCATGGCGCAACGCAGAAGATAGCGTCTCGCTTAGTTCATACGCATACTGATAATCTGCGACAAGCGGTCGATTGAAGAATGGAACAGTATCAGTAGCTCCCACAGCTGTAGACTGTGGCGGGATGTCAAGTAGGGCGAACACGATCCCAAAGGTCCGATCTGCCTCTGCCGCGAGTTCTGTCCCAGAAGCTGTTGTGATGTCCCGTACCATCGTCGTCATGATGAGATGGAAGGCGTCGACAATGTCCACTTTGGTATCGAGCCATATTTTCTCCCAGTGATCGAGTTCGCGGTGAGCGACATCCATTCGAATGCCACCGTATGAACGAGAGATGGCGGCAAGGCCGTCGTCATACGCACGCGCTAGTGTGATAATGAACTCCCTGCTATGTGCAAATGGACGAATGAGAGTTGGTGGACTGTGACGGAGAAGGCTCGTTAAGCAACGAGCCGTTTTCCGGAGACCATATAGCCCTGAGGCCCGGGACGGGGAGAACAAGGATGTAAACGCGGGGACAACTTCCGAGGTGAATGTGGCGGGCAAGTTGGGTGTCCCGGAGAGGGCTGCAGACGAGATCGATTTCAAGCGAGTGATCTTGGATGGAAAGGCAACGCAGAGATCGAGTAGTGTCCTCGGCTCTAGTCCTGGAGCAGAGGATGCGATCTTTTCTGCGAGGAAGAGGACGCGTTGATGCAGGCGCTCGTCATGCTTCGCAGGCTCTGTGTCTTCCCAGATGAGGGTTTCGAGGATCTGTTGTGCCGCGTCGCTGGCGTAGGTGGAGACAAAGGCACGGGTCGAAATTGTGTCCCGTTTTGCTGGCGGGAGTGCGATCACCTGTGCGAGTGCGTTCGAGAGATTGAGATGAAACTGAGCTAGTTGCGATGCTGAAAAGCCCTTTCTTGCCTGGGCGGAAGGATAGACTGGAAGTGGTGCGAGGGTTCCCATGAAGGCTGGAGCTCATGCGGTGGAAAATATTGTGTTAATTAGAACAACTCAACCTCACACCGATGAAGAATTCGATTGCTTGCAAAGAACTGTCGCAGATTTTACGAGCTCGTAGGTTCTCGGGTGTTGGATTCACTAAAAGATGATTCGGACGAACCATCCGACATGGATCGAGGGAAGAGAAAGTTTAGTCGCGCCGTGAGTCCATCTGCACGTGGGATCATAGTACCAACTTGGATCACATCTGGAGTAGCAAGACTCTCAAAGTTCGACGTCTCCAGTGTAATATTCACAATGCTCATCACTAAAACTCATCACAATGTGCCCAGCAAACTCGACAACGGGAAACCGATCCGAATCTTTGTGATCGCTCCTGTCGTGCCAAACTATCCCCAGGCCAGATTTCCAGGTATTTAACCTTACTTTATGTACATCCGTTCGGTGTATCATCATGCAGAACAATATGGACAGGCGTTGTCTGCTTCAGGTATGTGGTAGATCAACCCTGAGCTCTCTCGACTGATCAACAACATCAGCGAGATTTACCAGGTGACCGGACCTGTTGAGAGGTTTGCCGGACAGATTGCGAGCCATGGATATGTTGTTGGTGTGTCTGGCAGTTCTCATGATCGGATGGTCTCTCATGCAGATGAGTCCAGCGTGCCCGTCGACTTATCACGAATTCGAGGGTCCCGAACCTATCTCTTACGATACGGAAGGTATCTCGTTCGATTATCCCCGTTGGACACTCACAGAATATACGACCACTGGCAGGAACAGACCGGGGTAACAAATACAAGGCAAACATCTACGCCATCTATTTGATCGTCTTCCTGATAACATCCGCAGATTGAGAAAACAGTAGCTGCCTATGACGAGGTACTCACTTTCCTTTCCCTTGTTTTGATGGTGAATCTGCTGATAATGCATAACTTTGGATGGATGAAAGGATGCCACACTTTCCGTCGACTTGTTGGTCTCCCATCCGAGCTGCAATGGTCGTATTGCAGGTCCGTGGATCATATTCCTCCCTCGCCAGCGCCTCATGATTTTTGCAAAGCGACGGGAATGTGCCTAGGGGGCCACTTGGTATGTTTGTCTGTTGCTCGACACAGATGACATGTCTCACCCAAACCCAGGCATTCCGTGTGCGATATTGATATTTCTCGTCAAAGACGCTTTATTGAATGGTTGCAATCTTTATTAGGCTGCTTTTGACTCCAGAGTACTGTCTTCAGTCTGTTTCTTTGCAACGGACGTTCACAATGCTGCTCTCGGGAAAGGCAAGAACGACGACTCACTCGAGCGAGTCCGGAAAGGTGACATGAAAGGAGAGCTCGTTGTAAGCACTATCTGTCATCGAATTATCTCCATCTCACGAGGGTCATTCTAGATGATTTTCGGCAAGCAGGCATGTGCCACCCTTTGTTTTGCCATGGATGACGCCTAACTAATGTGCGATTGAGGATACACACGTACCACGTGCGGGCCGTGATCTCATTAGGAAGACGCTCGAAGATGCCAACGTTGCATGTTCTGTTCGTATAGTTTGATGTGTGTTTTGAGGAGATGCTTACTATGCTGTTTCAGTTTCTGGAGGTACAAGCTCAACACGCCTTCATTCGAGACGAATCGTCCAAGGGGCGTTGGGATGCAGCCCTTACAAGGTCTCTCTTCACTTTCATGCTGGAGGTGTTTGAGAGGACGGTTGGGCGAGACCTCGGACCAAGGATCGACAAAGGGGATAAGATTGAACACGTCTGTTAAATTGCTAGGATCCAGCCTTTTGTTTGTGGGTGTTAGAAACCAAAGCCTTTGCCAAATAATATCATCGTAGCAACGCTTCAAGCGCCAAGCCTGAGGCCTGAGGAGTTGGACAGTCAGTACTCTTTTTGGCGGGTGACTGCCCTGATTGTGATGTTCTTGACACGGAGACAAGTGACTGATAAGACGAGTGGTGGTTTCTTATTAATTCAAAAGAAAAATTATAATATATCTTGTCTGTACCCACTGTCTAGTCCATGCTATCATAATATTGGCATCTTATCATGTTCATCATCAGGTTTTCCAGGACTTGGGACTTGGCGCAATACGACGAAGTACTAGACAAGACGAAATGTATTAGATACTCCCATACAAGGTAAAATGCTACACTTTTTAGTGACACTTAGTTATACATTATCCTCCAATGAAACTTGTAGGCTATGAATGGCAAACATTTTCCAAGAAATAACATCGATAAATGAAAAGAAAAAAAAATCTCACTTAAGCCCATAATCTACCCAAAACATTTGTTCTCCCTCCTGAGCTCGAACTCCCGAGAAGTAAACCCATACCACCCTGGATAGCCATGCTCACAGGTCGCATCGGTGCCGAGTCATACACGTGTGGACAAGGCTGTGGAAGCGGCTCGATATCATTCACCGATCTGTCCAGATCCTTCTCGAATCGCGAAGGCCTTCTGGGTGAGCGTCCTAACTCATCCAAGAGTGGGGGGTCGAACGTTCGGCGTGTAGCTTTGAGTCGTGTCAATATCTGTTCGTACAATGCAATTTCTCCGTCGAGGTGATCCTTTGATAGGCTCGTGAAATCTTCGACTTTTTGTGCATGATACGTGTCCAGTTCGGACATGGTTGCATTGAGAACTGTTTCGCAACGTGAAGCCACGTCTTCGTTTGGCTAACGGCAAATCAGTCAGAGAAGTCATTCCAGGTATGTGTTGCATACATTGTTGCTGGTGGCCTCCGCATATCGGGAGTACGTGGATCGATGGGTTTCTATGATTCCCTTGAAATGGAGGCTCAGTATGTGTATGAATTCCACGCCATGGGACGCACCTGATATGTCATGTAAGGATGGGCGACGCTTTTGAGAGCTTCATGAGTCGCAAGCTGTCTTCTTCTGGCCTGTAGCGATCTTAAGCGGAGGTCACACACGGAAAGATTCAGCACTGACGTGGTCATCGTACAGATCTGCCACACTTTGCAACGTCTCTGCAGTCTTCTGAATCGCTTTCGTGAGTTTGAGACAGTCTTGGCAGTCGTCACGCCAACACCAAGCACAGTCACTGTTCAGGAGGCCTTGGGATTGCGGAGACGCAGTTTCTTCCTCCTCAATTGCGCCAAGAGCTGGTGCTGATGACGACGGTTTCGTAGTGATAAGGGACAGGAGGGAGTAGGAAAGCAGGCGCTCAGCTTTGGACATCTCTGAACGCGTCAACGTTCGTGGGGGAGGTATACTTGAACCAATATGAGCACCGACCTATCCGCGCCTCCCTTACTCGATTGAATGTGTTCCTCAAGCCTTGCACTCCCTTCCCGACGGCTCGCACGTGGTTGTCAAACTTTTCAATCGTCCCCGAAGCATCCTGAATATCGACATTGAACGCTGGATGAAAAACGTGCGCAAAGAAGGATGGTCCTGCAGGACGCATCGACAAGAATTGTGGCATTAGCCGTTTCCACTCCTTGCATAGAAAGGAGTATGAGGGATATTGAGCAGGTTCTTAAACCCCACTCTGTGCCAAGGGACCGCTCACCAGGTCATCTTCGCATCCCAGGAACGACGTGACAACCTCCGCGTAGCGCGCAATGGGGTGCCGCACAATACGGTCAAGGTAACGTTCCAGGTCTCCTCGTCGAGCTTCGACGAATGCAGCATTGAATCGACCTGCGTATTGCTTCTCTGGAAGGGGCGGTAGTGCAATTCCGGGAAGCCGTTTGAGTAATGAAGTATGAAGAACGACAAAGTGCGAAAAGCGTCGTTGGACGGTGATATATACAGGAGAGGCAGAGCGGATCGCCCTGTCACCAGGCCCATTGTGCTCCGGCGACTGGACAAGAGAAGTAACATTGTACACGGTATAAGCACCGGAAAGGCCCGACGACCGCTTCGACGGCGAGTGCACCAAAACACGAAACCCGGGAATCTTGGGCTGCCAAGCAGGGCCTTCGTCCACAAAATGTCTATCGGCTTCCCCGATACCTAGTCTGTTGAGTCGAATGTCTTCTGCGACGGAATCTGTCGTTGAAAAGCGGCCATGGGAAATGGGAACAGATGTTGCAGGTTCCTCATCAGAATGTAGAGCGCCTTTGAGGACCCACTCCTCCGCACCGCTGGTGACGAAAGCGGAGAATCGATTGATGGTCTTTCCACCAAGTAATCGCTGCCGGAAACTCGGAAACACATCCAGCGATTCTCCCGTAGTCTGTGGGATGAGCGGAGATAGGTTTAATTCAGAACTGTCCTCGGGGGACTGACGAGGGGTGACGGTGTCGGTGGATAGCTCCCGCCTTGTCGAGTGACTATCGGTTGGCGCAGAGAGAAAGTTTATAATGTGCTGTATTGCGAGATGTCAGCCGAAAACTTTCACCAACGGTGTAGCCCACCTACCGTGTAGTAAGCTGTGGGCAACAAACCAATTTTTCCATCCTCCGTCTTTACGAGGCTCCATCCATCTCCAACGTCTTGCTTAAGAACCTCGAGCTCGTCCCCGGCTTCGACATTGAGCTCCCTGAATTCTGCCTTGCCCTCGAACTGGTAAAGTGCGCGCGCAGACAAGCCGCGCTCATATACCTCTAGATGATTAGTTAATTCATCGTCGGAGAGAGACCCTCGATCCAGATGCACTGTCCACGCAGTAGACGAGTTTATCCCGGCATCAAAGTCGTGATCGGAGCGAGGTCTTTGGTCAAATGCAGGTATCCGAGTGGAAGGAGGAGTTGAACTTTGCGTTGTCATGCGGGGAAGGGTTGCCGTCGCGTACTGGAGCCAATGTTGGAAACGC
Organism: Caloboletus firmus; assembly: GCA_038094755.1. Taxonomy (NCBI): domain Eukaryota; kingdom Fungi; phylum Basidiomycota; class Agaricomycetes; order Boletales; family Boletaceae; genus Caloboletus; species Caloboletus firmus. The sequence continues at coordinate 18,858 of JBBPUO010000006.1, read as the reverse complement.
CGTATGATGGCTGCCTGCCAGTGGGACGCCTGGAAGGGGGGGCCGTTTATATCCTCTAGCCCATCCAAACTAGTCAACTGCCATATAAACAATTGGTATATTGTCCTGGCACTGGCCGTAGCCCCCTTTGCTGGCAAGCGCTCGGCAAGACTACTCGAGATCATTTCTATCACCGTCTCGTGGTAGCACCGCTCGATGGCAGCCAAAATACGGAAACCTTGATCCACGAATCCACGGTGCATGACTTTTACAGAGACAGGTCCGACCTTGCCTGAACAAGGTACTCGGGGTAGTTGTTTGTCACTTCAATTACCGAGAGCGCGCTACTTTCCCAAGGAATCCTCTTCAAGTTAAGTTTACGCTTCTGTTTCTTAGCACAGTTGTTTCTACTACTTCGAGGCATCTGAATCTACTTGCAGTCAAGGAACCCGAGACCGCCGAAACCAGTCCAAGCGGGGTGGCAAGCACGGAAGTGGTGTGTCTTGTCAATCTCGTGCAGGTCCTTGACGTCCTCTTCAGTCAGGTCTATGATTTTCGCGTTGTCTATCCACAAAGTCAACGCTGGCGTAGTCGGAAGTATCCCAATTACTTACTAAGAATACGGTCGTTTGTCACCGACTTGGGCAACACTGCAAATAGGGCTAGATTAACGAGATATTGTGAGGTGCACTACAGTACAACTCACCTGTGTGCAGAGGTTTGTTGGCTTGCAAAGAAATCAACACGTTAGCGGGTGAGACACCATACTTGGTGGCGATTCTGTTGACCACCTCGTTTTTCAACAGAGGAGAGTTGTCGGAACCAAGTGGTGAGTAAGCTGTCAACGAGATTCCGTTCTTCTGGCAGAATTCCACGACATCATGCTGTGGGCAGGAGCTTCAAGATACTATAGTCATGCTCGTGGTCGTACCAACGGCTATCAAAAACTTACGGGTGGAGTTCGATCTGGTTCACCGCGGGAATCACTCGAGCAACTTTCAAGAGTCGCTCAAGGTATTCGACCGAGAAGTTTGAGACACCTAACAAAAGATGTGAGTAACACACCTCCAAACTGACGTTCTCGGCTGACCAATCGCCTTCAGTTTTGCTGGATGAGCGATGTAAAGGTCCTCCATTGCTTTCCATGTGTCAAGCCAGTCGTGCCCCTTGTCAGCCTTTCCATCTCGTGTCATAGGCGCCGGCCAATGCATCAACCCTGGAGGTGGGTATAAGTGTCCTGCACAGAAAATGCGAAAAGGGGATTCGTACACAGGTTGATGTAAGGGGTATCGAGCTTCTTGAGCGATGACTCGAGAGCTGCCGGTGGATTCCTTTGGTCTGGGTTGTCTAGCTTCGTCGTCAAGAAAATCCGTTCTCTCGGAACTCCAGATGCTTTAATGCCTTGGCCGACTTCGGTCTCGTTCTGGTAACCGGCGGCAGTGTCGATGTGTCGGTATCCATTCTTTAATGCAAACTCCACTGCATGTTCGACTTGGCCTGGTTTAGACTTCCAGGTACCTGTTGGAATAGAAGTATGATCTGATTAGTGGGGCACCGCGAATGATTCAAAGGCCTGATTCACCAAGACCGACGGTAGGCATGATTGCCCCTGTGTTGAGTGTTACGGAGGTGGAAGCTGGCATATTGCTGGCAATTGTGGCTGGGACGATCGGGGTGAAGGAATGTTGAACCGTTGACTCTGTCCATGCCAAGTCTTTATAGTCTTTCCTCATGACACTCAATATCAAAGTTATTTATACTGAAATTCGGATATAGGGCCGAGTGTAACCTGATACGGATCAACCATATTCCAGGTCCATGCTGTCGATATACACCGCCATGCATTCACGTGTCCATCTGCGCTGTGAATCACTAGTATTTTTATACACACTCTGGGAACCCGAAGCCGCCCCAGTTGGTCCAGAAAGGATGGCAGGCAAAGAAATGATGCGTCTTGTCAACTGCGTCAAGTTCTGCGACATCTCCCTCCGTGAGGTCGACGATCTCGGCCGGAAGCAGTGACCATCTAAAAAGTTGTATGTCAGACCGATGGTCGACTTACTAAAATACAAGAGTTGGTTGACTTCGGAAGGACTGTTGCAAGAGACACGGTTGAGCGGCGATCTCGCTGAAAAGATCATGGCTGCCAGCATGGAACGGCTTGTTCGCGTGGAGCGAGATCAAAATGTTAGCAGGCTGGACGCCATACTTCCTGGCAATCTTTGTGCGGACAACGGGGTCCTTGAAGAGGGGAGAGTAGGCGGTGATGATGATCCCTTTCTTCAGGCAGTTGTCAACAGTATCTTTCTGAGGACAAGAACTTGGTGGGGATTAAATAAAGCCGAGTGGTAAGACACTGAATTGCGTACGGGTGAAGCTCGATCGATAGCAGGAACGATTCGTACGACCTTTAGAAGTCTTTCAAGGTATTCCACAGAAGGGACAACAATAAAACCAGAGTGCTTTGTTCACCAGACTTTTCTCGGAGACTCGGGAGATCCCGTGGGTCAATTTCTATCAGTGACGTCACCTACGTAGAAAGTGCTGGGATCAGTCATACGGTACGCGAGCACAGCCACACAACCGACCGACAACGCTCCAATGAACAACTTATGCCATTCTAACCAGACCCACATCCGTACCATAGCCTCTATCCCACTCATCCCAAACGTCGGTAGGGGCGCAGGAAGTGCTTTACCATTTACCCTCTTTTCAAGCTGGGATGCCGCTATCCTTCGCAAGCGAACATTGTACCACGCTACACCGACACCTGCCCCTACAAGCGGGATCTGAGGCACCCAAGACGGTAGTCGGACATCACCGTCCGGCTTGCGTGCGAATGGTTCGTCGTCCAAGGCGATCGAGGTGCCACTCGCAGCAGCGTTGAGGATTCTCTCCCGCAAAATAGCTGGTATATCCGGACGCAATATCGAACCTCGTCCGATTCCAAGTAGGTCAGCGTGACCAGCGTCCAGTGCACTCTGAAGGTGCGCTGGCGAGTGCAGACCACCTGTAAGGAGAATCAGAGGAGCATTGACTCCTACCAAAAATTCCGTCTTCAGACATTCCCGCGCCTTTTTTGCGAATTGAGCAAAAAAGGCTTGTCGAGGGCTCGCTGCCTTGGCAGACAGAAAATCTGCGACCGACCTGAGTCCTGGAGCTCGGACATCATCATCACCACGCACCTGGCGACTCGTAATCACCTCCACTTATCTCGATAAAGTCGACCATCCCCCAGAGTGAAATTGTGCGGATGTGATCGAGGACACGCTGAATCTCCCTCGATACTCCTTCGTCCGAAGGTCTCTCGCCTGCCTCTACGTAGTCTGCAGAGTTAATTTTTATGCCAATAGCAAAGTCTTTAGGGACGATAGCACGGATGCCCTCAGCGATTTCGTACACCATCCGGAGCGCATTCTCTGATTCAACCGAATAGTCATCTTGCCGAACATTGGTCTATTGAATATAAGATGTCAATCATGACGTTACTCGTATGCCACAGGGTTTCAAGAGGTACCTTGGAATTAAGAAATTGGGCAAGAAGATCTAGCGAGGTTTTTGAGTGTCTATCCAAGGACATTGCGACATTACTCACACCCATGCGCACAATGAAGCTGGACTCCATCAAACCCAGCTTCGAGAGCAGTCCGTGCACCTCTGATGAATGCCTGTTGTACTTGCTGAATATCATGAAGAGTCATTTCTCGGGGTTGCTGGAACAGTGCGCGAAAGTACAGATGTGGTGTGTCCTGCGCGTCTAGAGACGTATCTCCATTGTGCGACCGAACACGCTTGTTCGATCCGAGCCGAACTGGACTCGGCGCTATTGGAGGAACACCCCGTTTACGACCACCAATGAAATTCGGAGATTGACGACCGGCATGGGAGAGCTGGATGATAGCTAACGGACATGTTGACGAGTCGCGCGAGTCTTCTGCATGGATTGTTCGCGCCAGGTTTTTGAAGGGGGCTAATGTCTCCTCGTTGAGTACTTCAGGGACCACGATATCGCGTCCCAATGTCAAGTGTTCTTGAGAAATCTGGATGTTACCGGTGACGATCATTCCCCAGTCATGTTTCGCCCATTCGGTATAGAGACCTATGTGGTATTCATTGGGAGGACCACCATACATTTTCGCAAGGTGCTCGTACAAGGCGACCTAGAGGTGTAGTGAGACAAGCAACGCAAATGTAACGCATGACTGCACGAACCTTTGCTAATTTGTTGATCATGATGCGACCACTGCATGGGAGAGTGACTGGTGAAAAAATGTCGGCACCCATGCTTCCTGGTACCGATGTAGTTGAGAGATCAACTCGAGGAGAGCTTTGTGGGTGGCGTATCATGAAACTTTCCGGTGTGAGCTCAGAGCGGGGCCCAAGCAGACTCAGGCTGCCATGATGGAATACGACCCGGTGCAAGACTCAACGTGACCCACATGTCTACTGGACCACGACTCCCGTCTGTACTCAAGTCGAGGCCCGCAACCCAAGACAGTGAGCAACACTGTCTCTGCCGTGTGCACGTCTAACCTTCTCCTCAGCGACGACTGTCCAGAAAGGCCTTGATGCTAGCTTTGGCTGGGTAACATCTCCTGCAGAGTACGTCCCCGTCGCCTCCTTCTAGAACGTCGTTGAGCCTACACAGAACACCAATTTTTATCTGTGCGTTTCAAGGTACATCCTCTTCCACCCTTTTGCGTGTACACGTCGCCGACACACTGAAGACTGTAACAGACTGTTTCCGTCTCGTGAGCGCGTAATGCTCCATCGCAAGCGCGACCACGATTCCGAGGATGATCGGGACATCCTGACGTGGAACGAGTAATAAGGAATCCGCCAATCTGGCTCACTACCGTGTCCTGCTGTCTATTCACGGGTACTACAGATCCCTGGTTTCAATCAATCATATCCTTTTCCACTTCTCTGCTTCACTCTTTTCCCTTTCTTGTGATGCTTCTTTCCAAACCCTTCTCCTCCCAATTCATTCACCACCGCAGCAAATCTCCCTGTCCCTGACCCGAGCATCGTGCCATCATTTGCTACCACATTCTGGTGTGGATATAACTTCCCCCTTGTATATTCCTGTCCGTGTCGCGCAGATCCTTGCACGAGTGGACGTGACGAAAGCGCAGTATCAGGTGCGAAAAACTCTTTGTCCAGTGCAAGGGACTTCGCACCGCCCGCTTGTGTTATCAAGATAGAGTCGTGATCCGACGAAATGGTAGACGAAGGGGCGAAGGCGGCAGCAACATATGTATCCGCGCCCTTCACGACACGCGTAGTAGGCGCTCGTTTCTTTCCTGCGGCGCGGAGCAGCGAAAGCTCGTGCGTCCGTTCGTTGAATGACTTGTCTGACGTTCCCGGAGGCGAGTGGCAGAACAGGAGTTTGCCGTTCACGTAGTCTTTGAGAATGTATCTCGCCGCTCTTGCTTCATCCGGATTGCCCTGCCCCGAACGCATGAAGCCCCGTGCGACTGATCGGCACGCACGTATTCGTCAATAAAATGATCTCACACAAAAAACGGCACATACTGGCATAGGCAATCAACAAATCCTCCGCCGTCACATTTCCATCTCCACCTTCCTCAATGTCTCTCACTTTAATGCTCAAACCATACAATACTTCCAGAACACCCCTGGGTATCCTTTTCACGACAAGTGCAACTGGTCCCGTATGTTCTCGCATTTGGTCAATGGGTAATACACCATCACAAACCAGTGCTGCCTTTGTCGTTGCAAATTGCGGGAAAACCAGACCCGGACAGTCACATAAGATGATAGTGGGAGAAAGATGAATGGTTTGAAAATGTTTGGTTTTGCCTGGTGTAGCGGAGACGCTGACTTTTTTCTCCCCGAGAAGGGCGTTGATCGTACTTGATTTCCCGACGTTAGGATAACCAACAAGGCCCACTACGAGTTTTTCCGGCCGTTCGCCTGAAGGACCTTTGAAACCTAGAATGTTGTCATCAGATAGCAGTCTAGTGTAGAATATATAGGTTTCTCACTTGAGAGATCGGGTGCAGCAGAGATAAATAAATCTTCGAGTTCCAATACACTGAGGACTTTCGTCCTCGGATCCAGCCCGTCGGACGTATCCTCTTCTGTGGGCACATATCTAAACCTCTCGTCATCGGATTCCGAGTCAATACCAGAATCTGACGGTAAATCGCTTTCCTCATCGTGGTCATTAGGTGTACGAGGGCCTCCCGAGTCGGATGAAGATTCCGTTTCAGCAGTCGTATTCGAGTTCGTCCCCAGTCGACCCGCGGCTGCATCTGACCGTTGCTGCGATGCACTGGATTCTGTTTCACGTGGTGCGAGGGATTCACGCCGTGCTTGTTGTAAAGCAGCAGCATTGGCGGCCGAGAAAAACGCAAATCGGATACCCTGCTCATCAAAGTAATCCGCCCATATCCGCCTACCGTCCCGCAATCAAATGTGAGGACACACGCACGGTACCGAGACTCGACCGTGGCCTACCTTTGTGTGGCAGTCAATAAATCAGCTTTATTTATCAACAACAAGTTCTTCCTCAGCCCTTTCCCAGTCCCAGCCTCGCCTTCTGCTCCCTCTACGTCTTGCACGTAATATTCGAGATCCTCGCATCGGAATCTTAGAGGATTGCGTGCGTCGACAATCTGCACCACGAGATGGGAACGTTCGAGTACCCGCCAGAGCTGACGCCATACTTCAATATTGCGCTCAAAGGGTGTAAGAAGGAACTTTTCTTCTTCTTGTAGCCTATCAAAACGCGAAAGACAATAAATAAGTACCGCGTTTTCCCCAATCGGACGAGAGACAGCAGGAAATGTACATACTGCGCCAATCCTCTCCGCCACTCCAAGAATGCGTCCTTTTCCTGTCGATCTAGTTGAGCAGTTGTTATCGTTTTCGTCCAAGGCGGTCTTCTGGGGACTCTCAGACGTTGCTTGTTGGCCTGGTGTTTGCTAAGAGTGGATTGTTCCTCCGCCTCTGTGAGAAGGTAGGGATTCTGAGTTGATGTTGATTGTATGATTTTGATGTTGCGACGCTCTTTCAAAAAACTCGAATGAGCTGTCAGGAAGGAATTCAGAGATCAATCTGCCCATACCAGCAATGAATTCTGTGCCAGCCAACTGAGCGGTGTTCAGGAACGCGTCGAGATCTCGTTCTTGGGTGACGGATTTCAGACGAGACGTTGAGTCTAGATCCGTGGTATACTATAATTGGGTGGCGAGGTGAATGGAAAGCTACGGGCCAGGGCAGTCAAAGAGGGGCATACAAGGCCTGATTCTTGCCTCTCACGGGCATCTTTCACTTTGCGGTTGATGATGGCTCGACCGAGGCCGGACGGATTCTGGTTTTTCTGTCTCGGAGGCTACACGCAAACATTTGGTAGGTTGGTAGTCACTGAACGGACGGTGTTCTCTCTCACCATTAGACAGGCCGAGCAGGAATGAGCGTTGAGTTGGTATGAGTGAGCATCTGACTCGCCAATGCTGATTAACAGTCTGATATCCGTTCTGGGAAATACCCCTGAACAACAGGATAGAGTCACTAACTACTAACTATGCTTGAAAACTGAATCCGAAATTCTGGCGAGTACGACATGGAAACGTGTCACCGTTGATCAATACAGTCTCTCCACTAAGGGAACAGTTTGCGACGAGGAAAAGGGCGAGGGCACACATATCATGATATGTCCCCCCAGTTGGATTGGCAGGCACCTCAAGCGGAAAAGATGTTCTAGATGGGACAAACGAGGAATCAGTATCCGGATCGGTTGTCTGTCACGAAGGTCGGTCTCAGCGACCCTACGATGAGTAGAAGGTGCTGCTTACTCGGCTGAGAAATAAGCCTATGATAAAACCAAGTCAGAGAATGGAGATATATGATGTTTGTGATAAAGAACGCCATACCAGGAGCAAATCCGTTGACCCTAATCACGAGCGGCAAAAGTTCATATGCAAGGGAAGAAGCAAAATGACAGACGACACTTTTCGAAAACATGTAGGGATCCGATCTTGAGGTGTTTGAGTCCGATAGCATCATTTAGCGCATTCCAAGGGTGGGACCGCCATACCTTCGTCCACCCGTTGATACTGCTGGTCATTATTATTTGTGGAGAAAATCTCTGCAATGCGGCAGGTTCGCCAGAGTTTTTCCACTTCTCTACTAGCGGGAGGAACGCAAACGAGAACCAGTAGGGTCCCACGGGAGCGTATTGTCGAAGCGATCCTATTTTATCGCATTGAAGTGACTAGCCACACATGATGCAGCCGTCGGCGAAGTCGGTGGGTCGAAACCGCCTTTAATGACGCCGGCGTTGTTATGTAAATGGAACTGACGTAGTCAGAGGACACGGAACAAATGTTTGTCAAGGGAGCGTACTTGTCAAGTTCGTTCTGCGCTAGACCGATGATGTATATCACCACTGGCGACGAGCGCAGAACTAATCACAAGGCTGATGCCCTGGCCAGCTATATTGTGTATTTGCATTCTGCGTGGATGTTAATTCGAGGGTTCAAGCCTACCAGTGAACCTCCTGTAACAACTGCAACCACATCATGCATATCAAC
>JBBPUO010000005.1:150686-181131 GCA_038094755.1 Caloboletus firmus | reverse complement strand
AAATGTATATGATCATTGGAATCCAACCGTAGTGTAACACGGTCTGTTTGTCCGTCAGTTAAGTGGTAGTGGGTTGCAAAAGGGACGTACACGACTGAACTCGACGACTCTGAGAATGCGTTCCTGTTAGATTCATATAAGCGTTGAAGGCGTGAGGATGAGAGAGAACGGACCTTTGTCTCTTCGGAAGGCATCGAGTAAGTATTGTAGTGTAGAAAAAACAACGAGCAATTACAGCTCCGCTCTCGAGTAAGTATCGATTTTTGATAACTCGACGCGACGATGCCGCTGGGCCCGTCTTCGTCTGCGATTTTCATCCAAAACGCATCGCATACGCCCGCCGATGTCAACCCGTAAGTCGTCGCTATCGCTCTCTCCAACGTCGCTGAGACACCCTGGAAAGACCCCGCCCGACATCGCTGACGATCCACCCGACCGCGCTCCTCTCCATCCTCGACCACTACCTCCGTCGCACAGACGCACAACACCGTGTCATCGGCACTCTCCTCGGCACACGCGCACCCTCCTCCGCGTCATCTGCCTCCTCTCCTACCATCGTCAACGTCACCCATGCATTCGCCGTCCTCCACTCAGAGACCGAAGAACAGGTCGCCGTTGATGGTGACTATCACCGTGCCATGTACGAAATGTTCCTCAAGGGCCGTGGTGAGTCTATCACATCCTCGGGGACAGCCAGCGCAGGCGTCGGTGTAGGTCCCCAGGGCAAAGAGGGTCTCAGCATTGTCGGGTGGTATGCGACTGGAAGCAGCGAGGGTGGCCAGGCCGGTTTGGGCACCTTCTCCGCCCTCATTCAAAACTTTTACGAGCAGGAGACCGCACCCTTCCCCGCTGTGCATGTCGCCCTCGACACCGGGACAGAGGAAGGGGTCGGTGCAGGTGTGAGGGCATACGTTAGGTCAGCCACTCCTCCATGTTCCCTTTTCCATTTATCCATCTGGTGCGGTGCAGCTCTCCAGTGGGGGTGTATTCGAAACCAGAGAATTGCGTATTCGTACCCATCCCCTGTGAACTAAAATTCCACGAGTCCGAACGCTCAGGACGTGAGTTGTGCTAATACCCCGTCTACCATTGACTCACGCCATCGCAGTCAACCTTCTCCTTTCCTCTTCCGCACCATCAAGCACTCTCCTCCCTACCTCGCCTCTCCCCACTTTACATACTGCCCTCATAAGCACCTCCAATGAACTCAATCGTGTACTTGCACACGTCCAAGCCATCCTTCGCGGAGAGATCCCTCCAGATCCTGCACTTGGGAAGTACTTGTGGAACGTGCTCGGCGCAGCACCCGACGAAGAAGGCGGCTGGGCAACAGCACTGCAAGATAATGTCATGGTGTCGTATTTGGCGAACTTGGTGAGAGGGCAGGCGGAAGTTGCGGCAAGGTTGGCACTGGCCGGTGGGGCATGAATGTGGACCCCAAAATGTAAAATCCAATGTAGCACGCATGTCGGCCGAGGGTACAACGAGTGATCTGGCATGTGCTTTGCGCAGATTTCCAACTACTATGAGATGTCACGTACTCAACAGTCAATCAGACTCGAGTCGACTCCCTTACTTCTCAATCACTATTTGGTTGAGAAAGCATGTAACAGCTCAACTCCCATTGTGACCATGGTCCTCGTCACCACCAATATTTTGCTTTTTTTTTTTCAACCAGGGTTTTGCCCCGCGACGAGTTCGGTAGTACAGCTCGGTGCTCTTGGCAAGGAATGTGACAGTGGAATTTGACCACATGATTAGCTATAAAACATCCTCGAATGTTGTAGATCGTGTCTCATAACGAGGATTTCACCCAAAGGCCAAGTGTTGGCCAAATCGTTTAGAGGCAATTCTTCGGTGTCTTCGCGATTACAGGGACTATCGATGAAGATCGCGGAGGTGATGGTACCGCAATGAGTGACGAAAGTGTCGACGATGGGGCGTACGTCGTGCAGCAAGAGTCGCTGGGCAAGATAGGGACCGATGGTGTTCATACGCACTGCAGCCGATAGGAGGGAGCGGGCGTGCAGAAAGAGGGCGAGGTGTTGGGCACGATCTGGGCAGATGGGTAAGGGATGATCAGACGAGACGAAATACACACCGAGTGAGAGCTGGAGTGCGCCTGTGAGCACACCCCAACAAAGCGGAAGATGGCCATGGGTGTCGCCGCGTCGTACGGCAAGCTTGAGTTGGTCGACGAGAGAGGCGACAGGGTGTGTGTCGGGGGATGAGGATGGCGGCGCAAAGGCCTTGGAGTATAACGTGAGAAGGGCAACACCTTGAGAGGTGGAGGCACGTCGAGCGACGTGGTTGAGCGTGATGGACTCATAGAGTGCATCCAGGGACATGAGCGCTGCAAGAGGGTCGCGCAGATCGACGGGTTCTGCGGGGGTAGTTGAAAGGGGTGCTACGATCCGATGGGCATCTGACACGACGGGGAGAGCAGTGTGCGCATACGAGTGAAGGCTGTCGTGGATGAAGCCAAGAAGGGCGGCGCTGTTTGGGGGTGCGAGGAACCCGTGTGTGTTGTAGGACTCGAGACCGGAGGAGGCGACGAACGAGCCAGTGGGGAGATTCGAGTCGGCAAGGAGGAGAAGCACGTACTCGTCCATGGCAAAGTCGGATCCATATCGGCCGACCCCATACGGAAACGGATCACACTACGGGACAGCTCAAGCACAACAGCGACGACGACAACGACGACGAGGACGGGGATGAGTACAGCGACGAGCACAAGAACTGTCTTCCGAGCACTCCAGCGCGCATCGCGGCTCCGTACGCAGCCCGTCCACGTCCGCATCGCGAGACAGTCCACCACTGCGGCCGTGTCTGAGCCTGTCCTCCCCGCTGCTGCTCGCCCCTCTGCATCTCGCTCGCCGCTGCGGCAATACGACTCGCTCGTCTCTACAGGCACACTCCGTCCTGATCCCCACCAGCGTTACATCATTCAGCATCTCCAGTCTTTCCACACCCATCTCCTCGCCTACACTCCCCCTCCCATTCCCCCGTCTGTACCCCTCTCGTCCTCCTTCTCTCCCTTCTCCCGTCTCTTCTCTCGTGAACCACCAGAGCCAGAACCTGCACCACCAAATGCACCCAAGGGTCTCTACCTCTACGGCGACGTCGGCACCGGCAAGACCATGCTCATGGACCTCTTCTTCGACACCCTTCCCTCGTCCATAACCCGTAAACGTCGCGTCCACTTTCACTCCTTCATGATCGATGTGCACAAGCGTGTCCATGCCGCCAAACTCGCCATGGGCTTCATCGGCGGAGGCGACGCAAGCATCTGCGGCGGAGACCCAATCGCACCCGTTGCGCGAGATCTTGCCAGGGAGGCCTATGTCCTCTGCTTCGACGAGTTCCAGGTTACGGACATCGCAGATGCCATGATCCTCAGGAGACTCCTTGAAGGACTCTTGAAACACGGTGTTTTTTGTGTCATTACCAGCAAGTTAGTCCCCAATTCCCCTCTCCGTCGCCCTTCCTCATATACTTTTTCAGTCGACATCCTGACGAACTATACAAGAACGGGATTCAGCGTTCCAGCTTCATACCTGCCATAGACCTTCTCAAGACGTATTTCCAAGTCACCGATCTCGACTCTGGAACAGGTCCGCCTCTACACCCACCATCTTCTTTCAAACCCTTACATCTACCCCACAGACTATAGACGTATACCCCGTGCACTCTCGCACGTATACTACCACCCCCTTACACGAGAGAACGAAGCAGAAATCAACAAGATATTTGATTCACTTACCTCCCCTCCTTCATCGTCCGACATCAATCCCGATCCCGTCATCACCAACCGCCCTCTATCCACCTTTGGTCGCACCCTCCACGTTCCCCTCTCCACCTCCCGCGTCGCCAGGTTCACGTTTGCCGAACTCTGCGACAGACCACTCAGCGCGGCTGACTACTTGGAGATCACCAATACGTTTGGGACCGTGTTTGTTACTGACGTGAAGAAGATGGGTGTTTCTAGAAAGGACGTCGTACGTATTTTATAGGTATATGTACGCGTGGGCAGTACGCTAAATTCCTTTTGTTTTATTTTATTTTTGTACACCAGGTGCGGCGATTCATCACCTTTATCGACGCCTGCTACGAGTCCAAGGTACGCCACTCCCTCGTTCCCCTTCTCATCCCACCGCACTGTATGGCCCTCACTATGCCCTCCAGACGAAACTCTTCATTTCCTCCGAAGTCCCCATCTACCAGGTCTTTTCAGACGATTCTGCCAACGGCGAGATATCCGACCACATGCGAAGCGTCATGGACGACCTCGTGAGTCCCTTTCCTATTCTCTTCTCTGAAGCAACAATGGACGGGTGCTGATGCACACCCTCTTCTTGTCGATATACGCATGTGTGCAGGGTCTCCCTCCCGAAGTCGTTGGCGCGAGCTCCATGTTTACGGGTGAAGAAGAAATTTTTGCGTTTGCTCGTGCGTGCTCGCGGCTCGTTCAAATGGGGAGTCAGGAGTGGGCCGAGAGCGCTGGGCGATAGGTCTAGATTGGCGACGATGACGAGGTTCAGGCCGAGAACGGTCATGCCGTACGCAGCGACTACGCTTCGGCCACCTCGAACCTCGGATTCGACGTTGCCTTGCAGTTGCCTTCGCAAACGCTAGATCTTGGATGCATGCCATATGTATACCTACACCATTCCGAATGCGTGACCATCTCTTGATTCAGACCAGCGAAATTTATCAGGCAGAATGTCTAATATCCTCTCATTCCATATGAGAAAAAAGAAGCTTTGAAAACTAGTATACATCAAAGGGTCGATTGGGTACCGTGGCAACACATATTCGGAGTGACCAGAAACATACGGACATGGGTCAAACATGCAAACACGTATGGGAATCTCAGAGCCAAGGACTCACACCAACGTATTGCAGAAAAAAAAGAAAAGAAGAGACAATCGTGGCATGAGACGTTGCACGACCAAGAAGATGGAAAGAGCTTGTATACGAACTTCAAAGACAACAAAGAAGTTGTGGTAAAGTAGTATAATAGAGATATCAGCACGGGTCATCGCATGAGTAATAGGTTGGAGTGTGAGTACGAACACAAAACTGAGCGAAACGCAACGTAGGAAAAAGACGTGTGATGGGGAGTGTGATTAACGATTGCGGACGCCAGAGACAAGGGAAAGTAAATAATATGAAAAGGTGGTCTGCAAAGTGGATGCGATTCGAAGAGGGTCGAAAGATGATCTGAGAATGAGGATGGGGATGGCAAACATGTCATGGAGGTGGTAAGTACAGATATATATAGAATGCGCAGATGGTTTGCTGTAGATGCTTCATGCTTGTTGAAATATATTGAGCGACTTTAATAATTCAGCCCGTTAACCGGCCCTGGCGGCCTCTACAGTGGAAGATGAAGGCGACAAAGCCCGATGAGGGAAATGCTGGGTGTGACCATGAGCCAAGGGAACATTTGAGCTCGGATGATCGGGTATCATAGAATGCGAAGGTGGGAAAGTGTTCGACGGATCAGGAGGGGACGACAGTGGTAGTCCGAAGGGAGAAAACCCCCCTCCAGTACCGCTGAGAGAAATGCCAAATGTATGCGACCCACGAGGAAGAGTGGTTCCGTTTGTCGGAGAAGATGCCATATTAAAGCTAGTCGAAGGTGGTGGAGGGGAGACAAACCTCGGCGGAGGTGGTGAGCGCGCATATCCTCCAAAGGCAGAAGATGGTGAAGTTGTAGTTGAATTGTCACGCCTGACATTTATAACGCCGGAATCGCTGTCAAAGCCTTGGCGGAACTGGAACGCGTCCGCCTGGAAAGGAGAAGCAACACCGGAGTGAACACTGTTCTGCTGTTGCAGTGACGTAGTGCCCGCAGTGGTCGGGGTGCGTACACCCAAGGGGTTCTTGCTGTACGACAAGCGGATCCCACCATTCTTGACCAAGCCACCGAGGGGATCTCCGTAGAGCTCGTTCAAAGCTTTCGTAGCATAATGGACATCCTCGAACTGAAAGTTGCGAATTATGAGTGTCAAACGCAAGTGGAGAATGCAGAAAAAGTACCTCAACAAAACACATTGGTCCGTTGCTCTTCTGCCTAAAGCAGAGCTTCCGATACCCGGGCCGTCGAGAGAACAGCTCCCTGAGACTGTCCTCGAGATAATTTGCAGGATACCCTGCACCAACAGGACTGGTTGGGAGATTTCCGACGTAAAGGGTATTGATCGGAGGGTTCTGGTCGACGAGAGCGTTCCTAGGGCCAACGCTTCCGACAGTATTCGGCACTCCGCTGCTGGAAGAACTGGCGGCATGACCGCCCACGGAAGAACTGACTACTGAGCTTGCATGCGAAGCGGGTGATGGCAGCTGGGGTGAGGCATTCCCGGTACTGACTTGGCCGCTAGTGCTAACGGTGAGTGGTACAGGTCCGCTGTCGTCGAGACCACCAGTGCTTGACGTAGAACTCGAGGGCGGTGCAGGTGGACGACTAACCACTGGTTCATCGACTGCAGAGCTAAAGGCTTGCGTCGAGCGCAAGATTCCTGATCGGTGAGGAGGAAGCATCCCGTCTTCATCGTTCAAAGAAGGCGAGAACGGTATATTGGGTTTGGGAGGCGAAGTGCCCCGGGGTGAAGAGGGCCTAGGAACGACCGAAGCTTTGCGGGTCCCATAAAACGACGTGAGAACAGAGTATGCGGAATCACGCTCACGGGGGGAGGGCTGATCCCAAGGGCCAACTGTTTCACGTGGACCACTCTCGTCCCTACCGGAAGTCTGAGCGATAATCCCACCAAAACCATTTCCGAGCATGGGGTTGGGTCCCGAGCATGGGCCGTCGCCAGGGGAGAGAATACTAGCTTGCGCGTTCCTGGAGAGAGTCGAGTTTGGATGGAAGGCATCATAAACAGTGGGATTTCCTGATAGCATTCGCGCCTCGCTCTGAACGACTTTCAAATCCTTCCGCCTAAGCCTCTCCCGTTCTTCTTCATCCGCAAGGGCACGTTCTCGCGCCCCACGACCACCAATGCCCATCCCGAGGTTAAGGCCCACAAGCGCCTCGCGCCTCCTCTCCCGGTCGCGATCACGGTCTCTTTCTCGTTCTTCCTCGCTACCGTCCCCAAGTCTTCCTTCCCGCCATCCGTTGCTAAGATTGCTATAGCCAATTGCGCCCAGCGTATTAAGTTCCCTTTCACGCGCAACCAACGAATCACCCCCACCGAGCGAGGCAAGGGCGTTCATGTTCATATTAGAATTGAGATTAAGACCAGCGGCGAGACCGGCAAGGGTGTCGGGTGTAACACCAAGACCTCCCAATGCGCTGAGGCCCCCCACACCAGCATTTAATCCGGCAAGAGCGTTCAAGTTACTGCCAAGAGACACACTGCCGCCGTTTGAACTGGTGCTGCCAATACCGACACCACGCTTCGTGTGGAGGTTTTTCTTCGCCATCTCTGCTTTCAGCACAGCCCCTTTCTCGATGTCAACTCGACGACCCTGAAGTGTGTCTCTTGCCTCCAGAGCTTCCTGCCGAGTGCGGAACTTGGCAAAACCGATTATCTGCTTGCGAGGGGGCTGACCACCCGGGCCCTGAAAATGACTTGGCTCATCGTTGAGTGGAACTGGAAGCGGCGGCCATGAAGTGGTTGGGCCGTCCCGCCCATTATCGACTACCACACCCCCTTGGTTGACGGTGACGATGTTATATGGGTCATTCGGGCCTGAATTAAAGTATGAAGAATATGAGGAGCTGCCGCGCAAGGGAAGCCCGGAAGGAGTGCCACCTGAAGACCCATAAGCGGTATACTCCTTGTTGGGGATCTTGAGAGTCGCGGCCTCGAAGCCGGAGGAGAACGTAAACATATTTTGAAACTCCCGTTCCTAATGGAGAACATGAGTGAAGATGTATATTCAGAAAGCCGACCCGGATTAACAAACCTGCATGTCGTCTGGGAAGCCAACTACAAAAATCGTAGATATTTCTTCCTGCTGACCACCTCCACTCTGGGGTTCAGCAGTCGCATTCAACTGCCCAGAGGTACCTAGACCTCGAGCAGTGCTTGCGGCTCCACCGACTGCCCCACTGCTCTGGAGATGAGGGCCGTATGGCGTCTGACTCTGAAGGTGTATACCGTTCAAGTACGGTATCTGACCGGCGGAATTGCTGTGGGACAGTGGATGGAAGGAATCATGTATTTGCGTTTTTGCAGTGTGCGACTGCAAAAATGGGTCTAGGGCAACTTGCTGGGATACCTTTCCAGCCAAAGGAGGACTACTCCCAAAGTCGATTCCTCGTAGCTCGAACCCAGAAGACACAGAAGACGCTTGCTGGGATTGTTGGGAAAGCTGGTGCTGGATGCTCAATGGGTGAGTGGAAAAGCTTTCGGAAGCGCTCGTAAATGACTGAGAGGTAGACGAGGACGTGTTGACTTGTCGTATGCGGAAGGAACTAGGAGGTGCATTACCCGAGCTGGAATGGGGAGTGTGCGTGCCATTGATTCCGTTGTAGGTGCTGAATGATGATCTGAAAGGACCTGGTCCGAAATCACCTGGGGACTTGGTCCCTTGAGGGGGCGCTTTCAGTGAGTGACTTTCCGGCTCGGAGAGATAGTCCGATAGGTAGAAATTGTTACTGTTGTACACCGGGTGACCCCCGCCCTGGATGAACATTGACTCTGAGATTGAATGCTGATGGTTAGCGTCAGTGTTCTGGGGCATTTGTGAAGGGCGATGCAAAATATCGTTGTGGGTATGATTGTTGTTATAATCGATATTAGACGGTGAATCGGAGCGGCCCGATGGAAGACGGAATTGAGTCTCAGGAGAAGCAGCACCAGAGTCTGCATTGGAAGCGGACTGCGACATGGCAAACGACTGTTGAAAAGGGAGTCGGAGAGGTTCTGCGTCGCCTTGAGCGTCAAGTGAGTCCAACAGAGAACGATTGATGAGGTCTTCTTCGAGAGGCTGTGACCGAGGAGTTGACAAGGTAGGAGGTGAGGGCGCCAGGATGGAGAAACTGAAATCTGGGAAGAATTACAAGTGGTTGAAGCTATGTGATAGACTAGTAATTGAACATCAACAGTCGGAGAGACCAACGCGGACGGTGGGAGTGTGGTGGGAGGTAGCGCAAATACGAAGACTGCTGATATGGATACAATGGAGAGACAAAGAGGGAATGAAGATGGCGTGCGAGTTTAGAATGCTGTTTGACGGAATGGAAGCGCTACACGACGACGACGACGATGAGAAAGGTGGTGGGCAACGGCAGACGACGTGCGCGACGCGTGGGATTGGATAAATAAAAGCTTTGTTGACACTGGATAGGCGACGATGGGCAACACCGAAGGACGAAGGACGAAGTGCACGACAAGGAGAGGTGAGCTAGACGTGCGACTCGACGACGACGGGTAGTTGTTCGCTGCGGCTGTCGACGGCGATCGAGTTGTCAAAGTGTGAAGGAGCAAAGGAAGCGCGCGGGGCCGACACAGAATCGACCCAAAAAAAATCAACAAACACCAATATTTGGGTCACATCAGTCACGCCGCTTCCCACGCACGGACCCTAACCTTAAGCTATTCCCACGCTCAAACCCGAAGTCCATTGTTGAGTGACAGTTCGATGCGCTCAACGGAGAGCTTGAATGTGCATCCGAAGTGGTATGTTTCTCCACGGGGCCTTAGACGTCGTGCGAAGCGGATGACTGTTAGACTGTAAAAGAGTGTTAAGTACGCTGTGGAACGACCTGAGATGAAAAGTGAAAGCCTGGGAGGACGGATGTCTGCAACAAGACGGGTGGTCTCGAGACCCCCCCAGTTGTCAATTTGACGACAAAATATCTCGGTTCCACGCGCCTGCGTTTTTCGTGGATTGGCGGCCCTTTTGTGCTTTTTAGCCGCGCCATCAGATCAACAATGGGGTTTCAGGTCTGCGGACTTAGGCGACATTTTACGACCCCGCTTAGCATCAGATCGCCATCTATGAGGCCCGAGCGGGTGAGACCTGCTACAGGCCTAGCGTATCATACCTTCAAATATAATACCCCCCCCTGCCTCAAACTAAGTAGTGATTCAAACGTCCAAACGTTCAACCATATACACAGCGCCACAGATCAAAGCCACTGTGTCAGAACACAGGTATAATTTTCTCAAGAAAATCCTTTAGGTCGTCCAACTCCACATCGTTTATAGAGTGGGCCAAGCCACTATATGTCACGAAGCAGAGACCAGGTAAACCTAGTTCTTCTCTTCCCAGTTTGCGTACAGACATATCAGTTACTAGCATCTCTGCGCAAATGCGTCTGTATCGATATGGGACCACCGTATCCTCTTCGCCATGCGCCCAGAAGATGGGTGTTTCAGAGGCATGTGGACTCGCGAGCTAGCGATGATCACAGATCAATGGTCAAGTCGCTCTAGGCCAATCCATGGACCCACCGACTTAAACGTTGACCTTAATGGCACCCTTCCGCTCAGAGGCGCAATACCTGCGAGCTTCCAACCATTGTCCTTAGGTTGACCTCTGATTTCCCCCCCTGTGAGCGCGGTAAGCAATGCCATTCCTGCGCCTTGAGAAAAACCCATAAGGACCGTGCGAGAGGATGGGAATCCGGCGTCCACCTCTTGCTGGATTAACTTATCCAAGTACCGGACCGTTTCGAGCATTCCAGATTCGTCATCCATTGGATCGCTCTCCAGATCAAAGGTGGATAAATCATACCAAGCCCGCATTACTTGCCCCGTATGGACTGTAATGGGACGGAAGGATCTAACACAACATCAGCTTCACGGCTTGCATCCGGTAGGGAAAATGAAGAATCCTCACGCGTTTGGTAGTATCCATTTCACCCAAGGAAAATGATCGCGAAACCTAGGGCCGATAAGAGACTTCCATTCCTCTGCTTCTCCTCCGAGGCCCTGGAGGATGTCAGGATGTGTTAGCCTGCCCTGTCCATTACCATGAGTTTCTGGCCGTACGTGGAGAGCAATGATGGTAGCACTGTGACCTGCTGTCGCTGGTATGACGATTGCCTTTGAGCTAGTCATGCAACTGTCCTCGCCACCTCTTTGTGTTTGAGACGAGATGTATGATTCGCGCTGGATGCGGAAGATACCACACAAAGGTTGCCACACGGTCTCACATGATACCATTTAAATAAAGTGTGGTTAATTAAAGTGACTACGTAGCCGCACATGAAACAACGGCTTGTTTTTGCTCTATGGTCCGCAGGAGCGTTGCTCTGGCCAACACCTACAGGCTGGAGGTACTATATCGCGAGTCTACTGTTAGATTGAACTGTAACAGCGCCGCATGCGGGCAGATGGCAACTAGCTGTCACCAGTCACCACTCCCAGTGTCAAATTTGTGCATGGCTGATGTTGCATCTAAGGCTGCGCATTCGAACAAGCAATCCAAGGAGCTAATTAATGAGATTAATGGAACAACAAGTGAGGTACAGCAGTAAGACGATGCATATGCAAAGGGTACTTAGAGCATATTTATATAAGATGGAGTAAAGACTTGGAATACGCTTTGATGAGGTGTCCTGAGCAACGATCAGACGTTTCAGAACTTGGTCCAGTTTCTCACCGAACACTCACCAGTGCACGTTCCAAAATCCCACGTGCCATCTACCGTCTGACAGAACCGTTCAAAGTTCATATTGCCTGTAGCGCTCTCAATGCCCCGAGCAGAAACAAGCAAGCAATCAAACTGATGGCCCAAAGGGCCGCTCCAATAAACCTCCATTTAGCTCTCAATGTCGCTGCCTCAATGGAATAGGGTGAATGTGGATCATAGTACGGCAACAATCCAAGGGTTGGCTGAGACTGCATAAGCGGTGTCGGCCCAAAAGTTGATGGGGGTGCAAACTGGGGGCCGGAACTCGAGCTGAACGGTGACTGTTGTCTGTTTGGGAAGTGTCCAGGCATAGCGTTCGCCAGCGAGTGTTGGGATGACGGTGAACCCTGCCGATTGGGTACATGTACCGAATATTCAGGAGGGGGGGTGTCGGGGTTTGCACTGTGCTGCGATTCTAAGTGACGTATATGCGACGACATCGCGCTAGTGAACAGGTCTTTACGAAGTGAGAAAGTGAAGCTGGGACGTTGACACAGAGATTTCGAGTGTTCAACGTCCAGGCACCGAGCTTGGTAGTTGGTGCAAACACGAAGCACTGACGGTTATTAAAGCTTTTGGGAGCGGATTTAATAGGGCACGCAGTAATTACGCTCTGTACTGTGTCACAACTCTCCAGCCATAATTCTATGGCTGATAAAACTCTACCATCTAGTGTATCGGTATATAATTGCACTGTAGGGCCCTATAGCACTCACGGTGGAAAATTGTGGATCTACAACATTATTCGTTGATTTACTGGTCTAAGCCCTCAAACTACGTAAGATATGGGATTGTTGGGGAGGCCCTCGGATAGTGCAGAAGAAAAGGTATGATACAGACAGAAGGTATTATAACGCAGCGACTCAGAAGTCCAGAAAAGGCATGTACGGAAGAGCGCGATGCATATATGTTGTAGGATCGGGTGAACGTTGTCATCCAGTCATTTAGTAAATTGGTCACCTCCGGGTTTTGTCGAGCGACAATAGCGCACAGCCCTCAGCAGGGGCGAAAGTGTCAAGTAAACCCTCGGGTTGAGGAGGGTTCCTGTGGTGGTCTGAGGCCGAATGGTAAAAGACCCCCGTACCGAGTGACGACCCAGAACTCTGGAAGGGCGCTGGGAAGGACGGAGCCGACCCTGATGGCCATTGTGATATAATGGGATTTTGGGGATGCGCAATGCCAGGAATCATAATTATGCTTGAATCGTGATTCCAAGATGAATCAATGCCAGCATTTCGTTGGGGTAAGGGCATTGTAAAGCAGTGGGGGGAAGATAGCGATAGCGATGTCGTTGGGATAAACCTGGGTCGGTCGTCAGCCTGGAATGGCTGTGAGAAATAACCATCGCCAGGGTGTGACGAGGGGTTAGGTTGGAAAGGATACGCCGACGACTGGGTATATGGGTTGGCAAGCTGCCACTCGCAAGTCGAATGCCGGGGCACGATATACTGTAGCTGTCCACTCGGAACGTGGCTCCCGTGGGAAGGACCAGTTCGGGGCTGGATGCTGGTCGAGGTGCAATCCCAATCCCAAAGAGTATTGTCGTTCTCGAACGAATCGCAACCACCCTGAACTGAGACTCCATGATGGAAGGCAGGGGGGTGAAAAAGAGGTTCTGATGCATGATATTGTACGCCCGATTCCTCCGACCGCCGCTTTGAAAGAGATGTTGTACTAAAGCATGGCAAGTTCTGTGGTGGCGGATGTCCGGTGCTCCAGTGCAGTATCTTGGGACTACCGTGAGCGTGACTTGACGAGCAATGGACAGATCGAAGCGTAGGCGTCTCGGGGATGCATGCCAGCTCAGCCGGATCCGGCTGGATGGCTAGTGGAGATGAGGGGAAATAGTTGTAAAGTGGGCTTGACTCAGAACTTGTATCCTCCCCCTCGTCTTCTTCCATGAGCGTCGCTTCAAACTGGGTAGGAGAAGTTAGTGTTGGCCCTATCTCAGACATTCGATCAACACTGAATATGCGTGTGGAGAACGGGCTAGGGCCGTGAGGAACACGATAACCTGACCACCGTTGTCCCCAAATTGGGAGCTTCGAGTTAACGTCAGCACACCAACGCAACTTGGTTCAGCAATGACTTACACATTCCGGCGGGACGTCTCGTAGCTCATTGCCAATTACTCTCCCAAAGATCATGAAGGCAATAGAAGTGTGGTGGGCTAGGGAGGCGCGCTGTGTCTCTTCGGTCAACAGGAAGGTCAGTCATCTGCAAGAGATTATAAAGGAGAGTCCGGTAGCACAACGTGTTTGCTGCTACCGGAGAGTGTATGAACAGCCTCGGCATGCGCCTGTCTACGTTATTTTCATCTGCATACGACATTGGGACCTGCCTTGACATTATGAAAACGTGGCTGTCGATGCCACAGACAAACGAGTCATCCGCTCGCCGTTCGGTGATAGTATAGAAGTGGATTCGCGTCATTGCAGTGCCAGGACTGACGCCATTCGGGTAAAATTCTTCATGACCAACTCTGCTGTACATAGACGTGTGCAGCAGTAGCCAGTAGGAAATGGCTTACATGAGTGTCTCCCAGGTTTGTGGGCGTACCTCGTCAGCAATCGGGACTCTGCTGCGCGAGCGAACGAACACACATACTGAGATGGGCGTATGGGCAGTCAGCCTCGAGGGAACCGCGCGCCCCATAGCAGTGCAAAAGTCAGACACCTTCGGAGCGCAAACGTCGGTGCGTTCGGTTCACTCTGCAGAACCGCCTTCAACAACTTATCACCTACTAAGCACTGCTACGCCAGGTCATATGCAACGAGGTAAAGGCGAGGTATTTCGTAGACCCAGGCAGCCGGATGAATCGTGTCTAGAGGAACCGGGGCGACGTAGTGCCGCGGGAGTTGCACCGGTGAAAACGCTGGTCGTGACGGTCTCTTATTCGTGCGAGTCGGATATCGTGCCTTCGGAGTGTCGGACCCCCGTGTCAGTCAACAGACACAAAAGGAGTGGCCCGCTGGCCTGCTGCAATCATGGAATAACCATATGCAATCCGATACCAATGATGCGACTAATGTACACTGAGTCCTAAAACGCGCAGAAAATGTCGCAAAGTAGTTCTATTCCGCTAATATGCTCTTGCTTTCAAAGTTCCAGACTGAGAAGAGGAAGTGCTAAAGCTTTTAACGACTCCCTGTGA
The DNA here is from genome assembly GCA_038094755.1 of Caloboletus firmus. Lineage (NCBI taxonomy): Eukaryota > Fungi > Basidiomycota > Agaricomycetes > Boletales > Boletaceae > Caloboletus > Caloboletus firmus. The sequence continues at coordinate 166,382 of JBBPUO010000005.1, read as the reverse complement.
CTCGCCGCGCACAACTTGACGAGACGCAGGTATTTGCTTCCTCCCTTTGAGACTTGGGTTGTTTGTCCTAACGGATCCTGCCCTGGCTCGGGATGTTGCTTGAGACACAGTTGTAACAGCACGACCTCGGGCCGTAACGCTCCTTGACGGCAAGGGAGTTTTGCGTGCATTACCCACCCCCCTTGCAATGGGGCGCACAGTGGACTTACGCTTTAATGGGTCCAACACTCTCTGCCTCTTGGCCTTGGTGCTACCATCATTATCGTCGCCGATTTCATTCTCATCCTCGTCTTCGCTTGTGGTCAATTGCGAAGGATCCAGGGGCATGGGAGGTGAAGCAGGTCTTCCACGCAAGGTGGCGTTTCGGGAGTGAGATGTCGGGAGTATACTCCGTGCTTTTCCTTGAAAAGTTCCATGAGTGCGCTTTCGGCCAGCTAAAGACGAAGACCCAGAGCTCAAAGAGTCTGATGACGTCTTCGTCCGCAAGGAGGATGCATTATCGGCGGTTATCAGTGCGCCAGTCAAGCTATCGACGGAAGAATATGCACTGGATGGCATGGCTTCTGAGAAACGATGGGGAGTCCTCAATGATGCGCCAAAGTCATCCTCGCTTAGACCCGCCTCACTACTACACATGCTGTCGTCAAGGAGGGTATCTTCATCTGGTTGTTGGGTAGTGTCGGAACTTTGTTGGTAACTAATGACCCCGGGAGGTACTTTGTTGTTATTGCTTGAGCTGTGCACGAAGCCGGGGTGTCCCTCGTGCTGCCTCTCAAGCGCCTCGCCAAAACCCTGCTCGTCTTCGGGAATAAGGGGGTATGCAGAGTTAGAAATGAGACGATGATCATTGCTTGACCTCGTGGTGACTGAGCCAGGAAGGGAGGCCGATGCAGGTAAGGGTGTGGGCGGGTATGCAGACGGAAATGCCGGGTACGTCCTCCACTCGGGTGAGTGGTACTCGGGGGCGGTCCCAAGCAGGTCAAGCGTAGAGATGGGCGCTTCCTGGCCTGATGCGGGGTGGGCAGAAGGAGGAGGATACCATATTTGGTGTCCATTGTGCCTAGATAGGATCCGAGAATATCGAGGTGGATCGTGGGATAGATGTTCGCTATACGCGGGGAGTGATGTAGTAGAAGCAGATCTCGAGTGTCGGTCACGAGAAATTCCTGAGTCGTCAGGATTCTTCATGGACGGATGGCCATTCGAGTATTGCTTGCCAGAAAAGCTGCGGACGGACTCGTGATGTTGATTTTGCACACGGTAAGTCTGCACAGCACTACCGCGATCAACAAGAATTGGAATACCGGAGTGACCGCTGGTGCGTGTTGGATTTCCTAAGTCGGCTGAGCTGATGCCGCCGTCGCAGGGCAACTCGCCAGGGTCTTCTTCCGATTCTCCAGCGCGCCAGGAAGGAAACCAGATCCACGAGAAGATGTAATCCAGTGGAACTTGCAAAAGAGCAAAAAAGAAATCCCCTATGTCGCGCGAGAGCTCCAATATTGGATCCACAACTGCGGCGTAAGGCTTGAGGAGGGGACGAAGAACATGAAGAAACAGCGGTTCTGCGCCCTAGTAACATTAGCTTCAACAGCGAGAGAATGCACATAAATTTCCACGCACTTTAGCACGAGTCAACACAAGAAAAAGTAGAAATACAGATTTAATTTCGCTGTAAAAGGGGAGGAATATACCAACGACCCGGTCGAACGTTCTTTCATGTACCGCATAACAGCACTACAGAAATCAGATGAGACCTCGACTTCAGTAATCCGTCCATTCAGCGTTACCCAGACGACCCAAACAGCCAAACAACCTTTAAGATCCCTCTTCCTCTGGGTTGTGGCACGGACACTCGGTTTTCCACCCCGCCGCGCGGATGGAGGAGGAGGCTTTAGAGTCTTGAATGTTTCGTAGACATTCAAGAAAACGACAAAGAACCGAAGGACTGGCACGACCAAGGGCATGTCGAAAGGGGTTTAGCAAAAAATGGACATGCGACAGGCCAGATAGAATCCAAGTCGACGTTAATACGTTCGAGAAAGCGTGAAGAGAAGACAGACGTTTGTTCCACTGGTTAGTAGGTGTATCGATGAGAGCGACGCAGACCGTGGAGAGCTTGCGTGGATCGCGTTTTGAACAATGTTACATAAGCACTAAGAGTTAGGTAAAATATTTAAAAGTGGAAGAACCGAATGGGAGGTTTGGTCAGCAGGTGGAGCCGCCTCCAAATTCACACGGCGTCCACACTGGTACCATGCCCAAAATACGAACTACAAGAACTAAGAAACCTCCAGAAGGTTTCGAAGACATCGAGAGCGTAGGCATAATGTGAAAATGAACGTTTTGAGACTCTTATTTGTCGCAGGTTCTCGATGACTACGCGAAGAAGATGAGGGACGCTGAAAACGAGTCGCACGAGGGCAAGCGCAAAGCCGAGTCGCTGTGGCCCATCATGCGTATCTCGCATACTCGTTCGCGGTATGTTTACGAGCTTTACTACAAGCGTGAGGCTATATCCAGGGAGCTGTACGACTGGTTGCTGAAGGAGGGATATGCGGACGCCAAGTGAGTTGCCTCCTCGTGTATGTGGCTCCGACGCTAAGCTGTATTAGCTTGATTGCCAAGTGGAAGAAAACCGGTTATGAAAAGCTATGTTGTTTGAGGTGTATCCAGACAAAGGTGAGCCATTTCCGTGTTCATTCTATACTTCGCGGCTTATGAACATTTAGGACATGAACTACCAAGGCTCAACATGCATTTGCCGTGTGCCCAAGGCCCAGATTCGTGCGAATACCATAGTGGAGTGTGTACACTGCGGTTCGTCTAAGCAGATATCTTTGTTGCTTTTTGGCTAAATAAATGAAATTGCAGGTTGTCGCGGTTGCAGCTCGGATTCGTGAGACTGTCATGATTGCTTGCCGACACATCTTTGATATTATGCCATGGTCCCTTACTCTCTATGGTCTCCTTGCTGCAGGTCCTCACCATCTATTGTAGTCGTCGTACCGCTAGGCATGCCACCGTCCATAGCCTTGCAACTGCAGCTTTGACACTTCTCTTGCAAACTGTTTAAGCGTCTGGAGTGCGAGGCTTCATGTGCGCCATGTTTGGTGATCCTTGTCATGATAACGAGTTCAAGTAGCTTCAATATTGCAGACAGTACTATTAATCTTGCAATGGGGTAACTCATCAAACTTGCCTACAAAGAAGCTGCGTACGTAAGGAAGTCCGTGTTTGGGTATCCCCCTCTTAACGCAAAATACAACAACACCTTGTTCACCGCTTGACCGACATGTTGCCCTCCGAGTTACCTCGAGTCCCAGTTGGAAGTGGCAGAGCTCGTAACGTCGAGGTCGCCACCGCAACCCCGTGTTCATCTGTCGCCTTGTCCCGAATTAGGGAATCATTCTCTTCAACCGTGGACCTTGGTGACTTCTCCGACCTTTGTGATGCAGTCCTTGGTAAGTGGGCATGATATAAGTTCAAGTATGAGATACTTGAGGCCCCCCGCTACCATCAAAGCCAACGATAGTAGCTGGTGAGTCACATTGCCTGTCCCTTCTCATGTAGGACTAACACATGATCTGGACGTATGTTCCCTGTGTTTTTTTATCAGAAGAGCCCCTATACCCTCAAAAGCAGCCAAGTCCAGGAATTGGAATGTCGACTTCCACCAGCCTAAGGCGACGCCCTCATTGCCACAAATGCGGGTTGCCCATGCAAGGTCATAGGCGGAAGAACGGAACGTTCGTGTGCCCCGAAGAAATGCCTATCTTCACGGACACTGTCTCAAGCTCCCGCAAGAATCACTCCACGCCATTTCCATCACCTCCAGCCTCGCCGGGAGGGTCACCGCATGCTTCCCCGACGCCATCCCCGGGTTTCTCGCCTGTCCGTGAAAAGCCCGTTTTTAAGCCTCCTCCGGGAAAACGTTGGCATTGGAGGAATCCGAACTGGGTCTCTCCGCCCCACAAGATGCGCCTGTACACCCCAAGCGACGGGGAACGCGGATCCCTCACCCCGACCGAACCTGTCACGGAGCCCATGGCAGGTCACAGAGGAACTCATTTGTCTGCGAACGTCATACGAGAGGAGGAGGAAGGAATCCCTTCTGCGTCATGGTCCAGAAATGTCGATGAGGGAGACAATGGTGTCCAAAATGGGGAGGAGTTTGAGTTCTTCCCTCATCATTCAAACTCGCTATCCCCTCACCCATGGTCACCTTTCTCTCAATCTCTCGTCACCGATATCAGCCTTGATACTGCGCTGCGTGCTAGCATACCTCTATTTAAAGTCTTCCGCACGCCTCGCGAGGATCTCGACGACGTCAGGAGGACCGCCCAACGTGAGGGGAAGCATGTCGCCATCATCGACGCTCCCCTTGCTCATCGTGCGATGGCGAGAGCGCCAACGGATAGCGCGGATGGCACCGTCTGGGTTGTCGTCAGTGACCACGTTGAAGACTTGAAGTATGCAATCGACTCCCAGCAAAGGGGCATCCCTGGTACGTTCTTCCTAGAGGAACCGCAAACTGGGGGGACGGGTTTTTTTCAAGCGGTGGTTGCTGGTGTCCTGGGCGGCCTCGTGGTCGCTGTTGGACTTGCATGCTTGTAGCGATTCAGAATTTCAGATCAGCGATCGAAGGCTCGTTTTGAGGACCGGGGACGAAAAAAGTCTGCTAACACTATGCTTTTATGTACCATATGCACTACTATGCACTTCCATGTATGCCAATGATATGCTTCTATGTTTGTTCGGTGCCCGGGCTTCCTGTCAATGTTGGTGTTGAAAATAGAGCAATGATTTGGGGCAATTCCGGGTACGTGGAGCAACGCGATAGATCATACAAGACAGCTATATATACACACTCATGAGTTATGTACTTCAAATCATTACACCCCTCAGACCCTTGGCAAGCCTGTCCAGGATCTCTCATACAGCCCAGTCATCTAATGTCCCATATCCAGGTCTGCTTCCCCATCCGCGCGCCATCCTCTCCTCCATCCTCTCCTCCCGACTCCCCACACCAGCCACTCCCCGCGAAGACAACCCTCCACTCAACAAACTCTGTAGCCAACCACTCGCCTCCTCTTTATCATTGCCCTTTCCCTGCTTGCTCTTCTTCCTGCTCTTCCGCTCCCTCAGCTTTGATGTGCCAGGTCGCGAGCCGGAGTAAGATTCCGGAAGCTCCGCGAAACTGATACGCTTCGGTGTTGAAACGCCTGATGATGGTGCACTCCCCATTACCCTTGCCACCCCATTTCCAAATACTTCGGATAGGCTCATCGTGCTCGGAGACGGAGAAGGTATTGGAGGTATCGAACGCACCTTCAACGAGGAATGTGCAGGGGGCGACGGGGGGCGGGTCGACATCGAATGACGACCCTTGGTGTAGAGTCGCGATATGGACGCCGTGGCCGTCGATGTGCCTTGAATTGGAGCTGGAGGGGGTGTAATGGGGAGGAAAGTAGGGGCACGATGGAGTTTCGTATCTTTATGCCATAGTGTATTAACAGATGTCGAAGAGGGGTGATCGTCGAGAATTTTACGCAACGACTGAACAGTTCGATAACCAGTCGGGCGATCAGAAGATTCTGACGACGACGAGAGCTCTTCGTCGGCAGGCATCGTGGACAGTGGAAGTGGGGGAGTGGATGGCCTCCGGGGTGTCTCTGGGTGGGATCCCGAGGTCTGTGCTTGTATTCCCGATCGACTGCAATCCGGGGACGAGTACAGCGTTCGCGCAGAGGACGGTGGAAATATGGACCGTGTGCGTCGCACTGTACCCGGTGGGCTGGTGGACGCGCACCTGTCGCGAGAGCGCAACGACCGAGCAGACGATGGTGGTGTCAGAGATCCTGAACGCTTGACAAGATTTGACAAAAAATGGTACGCTGGAGTAGTGCTCTCTGGCTGGGTCTTCGACAGAGTTCCCGCCGTGGATGGGGATTGTATCTCCTGAAGATACGCAGACGAAGATTCGCGAGAATGAACTGAATGAGAGGATCCAGATGCCCGCAATCCCAACGTAGAAGGCAGCGTTATTAACTGTGGATCCGCGGTGGACTCGACATACTGTGTAAGCGCTCTTGGAGCAGGTGCAACCAGCACGTCACGAGTTGGATGCGAATATCGGAGATGAGAATTCGAGGAGCCATCCAACTCCAGGATTGACGGTTTACGTCGATGCCTTAAATCTGGCACGGTAGTTGTGGGTAAACTTCGACTTACAGCCCCCTCGTCCGAATGAGAAGCAAAATGACATCTCCCCTCCTCTGCGAATAGCTTATCAACCCCCTTGGATATTTCTTCCAAGTGATCCATCCACGTTTCATGTACCCCACTGCTCACCCTGATCCGAGTGGACAGGTTCCGAGCACGCACCTCCAGAAAATGATCAGATTCATTCTCGGGGGAAAGGAGGGTAGAAAGGGTGGACTGGGTGGACATGGTGGTGCGAAGCAAGGCGTTAGACGTCTCGAGTGCGTGTACACTGCGTTCAAGCAGGGTGTCAAGGAAAGGATCAGCGACAGCCGTAGTAGGAATCCGCTTGCGTCTGCGAATGCGTGTAGGCGACCGCCGTGGGGGTGGGTGAACTAGATGTTGTTGTACATAGACGACGTGCTCCTCTTGCTCGCCTTCTGTATCGGCGTCTACCTCGTCCGCGGTTTCCGGGTAATCGGGTGGTCTGTCAGACTCCACTTCTGTGAGCAAGGATGGACCAGCAGAGTTGCTCCAGCTAGGTGGTGACGAATATTCGGGAAGGGTCTGGACAGTTTCCGAGGACAATTTTGATACGGAAAATCGTTTGCGATGAGTTCTGCGATGTATGGAGTTGTTATTCGGGCGGTAGGGGGTAGGATGCATTATTACGACTCAGAGGCGGTGAAACAAGCGGTGCCTTGAGTCGAGTCAGAGCCGCTGCATGTGGGAACTGGCTGATAGCAACAGATATGGTCAGGTAAAGGTGAAGGAGAGACAGGCGATAGGTTGTTCCTCCGGCTACATGCACAACCCCTCTTGCACAGCGCGGACAGGGACAGGAGTTGTTCCGATCGCATGACTCAGTGAATGTAACCTTCCTTGTTTGGGTTACTACATATATCATACTTTGCTATTGGAGGTGGTATATGGTAGTACGCGAGAGCAAAGGGAAAACCACCTTCGATCCATGATATTAACAAAACGACAGTCACATCTAATTCCCCATCGCCGACGCTATCGACTGAGACGAGTCAGGTCATCTGAACGCTGAGTCGGTTGGGGGAACTTACCACACCTCAGACAGGTACTCCTTCGATCGCAATCGGCTCCGGCAACGAAAATTTGTCGAACGAGCCAGCAGTCTTCTCCAGGGCATACTTGCTGATACGATGTAACATGATACCCGGGAGGTAGAATTTCCATGTCGTCCAAAGAAACCAGCGGCCATGTTGAGCCAGGGTGGAATCATAGTCGGCTAAAAATAGTTGATATCGGGTCCCGCCGATAAGGGATAATGTCGTGAGCCATACCTCTCAGGGCCTCTCGCAGATCCAACCAATTTTTTGTCACATCAGTCAAGATAACGTCCGCTCCCCAACGCACACACTTGACCAAGACAGTCAGTCATACTGGACAAGAATGCAAGACGACTACTGACTTCCATCATGTGCTCTGGCTCGTTTACCGTCCATACCATGAGCTTTTTGCCGGCAGCTCTGCACTCTTGGCGGAAGCTGGAGAGGAAGCCATGAGTGCGAACCGGGTCGAACGACACTCTCAAGTTCCCACGTACTTTAAGCCGTCACTTCCCGCTAGCGTGGAGAACGCCATGGAAAACACTTGCACATCATCCCAAAAGTATTCGCGCGCCAAAGTAGTACTAACGCCAATGCAAGACCTGCGGCAATAAGGTAACCTCGCTTTTGCGTATGCCACGAAACGCGGATGCCAAAGTCCAAGCAATATGCGCGGCGCAAGCATTGTTTCCCATTCTGGTTGTTCAGAAACAATGACATGCATTAGTCGAAAAAGACGGTCTGGGTCGTTCTGTACTTTGACGTCAACGTTAAACTTCACATGCTGGTTCTCAGGCTGGGGAAAATGGTTAAATCGTGAGTGTATCTATGCCGTAAGTTGTAGCGTACTTACCTTCATCAGCAGTGCAATGGTCTCCGCGAATGTGGGTATTGATTGTTTGGGTTCCTTCATGGTGTGAAGATGTTGCATACCATCTTTGCCGTACCAGTTCCGCTCCCGAATTAAACCTGGACTCCATTGGTCAGTCGTCGAACGTGCCCTGATGGCGCGAGACGTACCCTGCGAATCCGTTGTCCTGCCAAGAGCTTTATTTTGCGCACGTTGCAACATGTTACCGGAAAGGGTAAGGAAGATCACTCAGGGGTGCCACTCACCGGGATCATGACACATGACCACCACATTATCCGCCGAGACATGGACGTCTGAGACACAGGTTACGGGTAAGATCACCAAGTAGGGTGATTAAATACCGCTCTCGATGCCCTCAGCCCCATCTCGTATAGCGGCTTCGAAGCTGGCGAGCGTGTTCTCGGGGTATGCCGCAGAGGCCTGTTGGAGAAGGGTTGACTGGGTATTCGCAACTCTGGCTCCGGACTACGCACACCGCGATGGCCCCAACATTCTACACCACGGTCTTGGTGACAAGAACAGCGGCCAAGCACAGCGAAACACGTACCAGGTAAGGTCGAAGATACCATTGGTCGCTAATAGCAAGGCGATAGGACAGGAACCCAGGACAGAAAGGAGCAAAAGGATGGGGTGTAGAACTAGGGGAGGTCGGTCAACTTATATATCTGAGCAATCGGTGGCTGAGAAGATCGCGGAAAGTGATTAATAGAATCGCGACACATGAGACGGTCGATAGACTGGGAGGGAAAAAAAGAAAAAAAAAAGGAAAAGATTTGCTGGTCAAATTGAAACTGCTCGGAAATATTGTCGTAACAATCCGTACGTGTGAGCGAAAATGCATACCTACGCGAGTGCGGCGGTGATGGGCACCAGGTTTCAGTCGGACGGCGTATATAGATCCACCGATTCTTGCACATTTATCATAATTCTGGATAGAAGACACAATCTGAGGATCTGAATTAGTCAAAGCAGTCGTGTTTTTTTAACAGCGCGGCTAAAATAGGAGGTCCTCCGGTCTAGGGGCAATCCAGAACTCCATAGAAATAGAAGCAAGTTGACATGCCTAAAATTTAATATCTTTGCGCCGCTGACTTCAAGTGCGTGAAACTCCGACCCAAAATTGTGGTTTATGTCGCAGGGTTTTTGTAGTATATTTAATATTTATCAGCATGTTACAACCTTAGTAGACATGGCAAAGCTTTGTTGAGCAAAATGACAAGATGGAAGGTGCGTCACATTAATGTACATCGTCCCTGCGGAAACGACGGGAAATGGACATCAGTATACTGGTCAGTGGAGTAATCGATAATCGACGATCAACAAGATAATTACATAAAAGTTAAGAATTGTTTGGTATTGCTAGTATGACCTTCCAACGTACACACATGCTTTACGTCGCTGTGCCAGCGACTAGACAAGGGTATCAAAGTTCTCGTCATTAAGAGGGTACGAACGAAACCGTTACTAAGGACGTCAGTGAATTGGTCCCCTGATATGAACCATGCCTTCGTCATCCGTCTCTCCGTACTCGCTAACACTTCCATCTGGCCGCAGGCTCTGTACGGACCTGGATGGCTCACTTGTCTCACTCGGCGTCTCTTCGCCTGGCGTTGCTGGTATACTGGGAACGACATTGTCTGTCGCGGCCGGGCCAGAAGATATCTCAGCTGATGGTGGTTCTGGCGTCGATTCGGGTGGATCCTTTGGCTTGTCGTCTTCTTCGCTCTCCACCTTGATGGAGATACCGCGTAAAGTCATGAGCATTTGCTCTCGTGTGCGTGTTGCAAGGTCGGCAACATCTGCCACCGTCAAACCGACCGTGTGGGTCGGTGGGAGAACTGTGGTCATTCAGATTAATCAGTAAAGTCTCGGACGACCCAACAAGTTGACGGAACAACAGACGCTCGGCGACTGACCTCGAACCTTGATAACCCCTGTACCAAATACACCCTTGTGGTACAACCTCCAGTAGTTCTCACAAACAACGGGTATGACTGGAATACCAGCCTGGACGGCGAGATGGAAGGCGCCCTTTTTGAATGGCAACAAAGTAGGCACTTCTTCAATATGCCGTGTTCCTTCTGGGTACATCATCAACGAAATACTTTCGCGCTTCATCTCCTCGCCCGCAGCTTCCAGAGATTTGTGTGCCTTTGTGCTGTTTCCGCGATCAATGAAAATCGCGCCAGACATGTACATCCAAGGACCGAGAGGCGTCCACTGGAGCTCCCGCTTAGCCATGATGGACGCCTTTGGAGGAAACATCCTGCGTGAACGTCAACCAACCGACGTAGGTCAGACCACGAAGCAACTAAGAAGAAACGACAACGGAAGACAACAAAAGGCACTGACCTCGCTAGCCACAAAATGTCAAGCATGCTCTGGTGGTTCCCGACCATGACAGCTGGTTGTGTTTGCAGATATTCCTCGCCCTCTACTTCCACCTCTAATTCGAGCGCATGACTGACCAAGCTATAGAAGGTCCGTGCAACAACATAGTTGACATCGTGTCGGCGGCCGACAATGGTCATGCCGACTGCCACGACAATTCCCCATGTTGACACGACGGCAAGACTGCCCAAGAATATGCCGACTCTCCAGTAGTAACGACCGAGTGGAGATGTATTCGCGATGGAACGGAATAAAAGAACTGGGAGCGAGATATAGGCTAAGGGCCTCACAACCAATGCAAAGAAAGACATCTGGAGTAGTATGTGGTTAGGAAGATGATTTATCGATGGAGGGATTGTTACGCACGCTGAGCCCAGCAGCGTGCCGCAGGTTTCACTAGCTGGCTCTGGGCGAGAGAGTGGGAAAACGGGCACGTTCCATTTCCTTTAGAGTACTGCTCTCACTCGCTGGTCAAAGGGTATTAGAAGACACCCGGCCAAGTAACAAGTACTGCCATGCATGAATCCCTGTCCGTCGCTGCTCCCAAGTCTGCAGCTGTCCCATTCCAACACATGGTGCAAGTGAACAATGGTAGGTATGGCGCTGACACACCAGGACTCCTTTCCTATGCTTCCTAGAACTACTTGCTGTCAACTACTTTTTGCCTCGCAAGGATTTACGGCGAGGCACCAGAATCTGCCCCTCGTCTTCTAGAGAGGTTAAAGTCGGTACCTTTCTTTTTCTCCCCCCCTTGATGTTGGCTTGACACGGTGCCTGTTCCTTCGGCTGGTTCGTGGCATCATCGTCTCTCGCGCCCCCATCCTTATCACGCTGCCCCATTGTATGCATTGTCCGACGGCTGGTAGTTGGCCGCGTTTCGCCTACCGGATGGCGGGCTTTGGTCGCTTTTTTCTTCTCCCAAGACGTATGGTCCCAGCCACCTTTATCGGCCATTGCCTGGATGACATCCCAGCACTCTGTAGACACCCTTTGCACACTGAGGCGGCCGCGGGTGATCAGAGGCATGGCTTTGGGATGTTAGATTCAGGAACCTGCTGACGATGAAGTAGAGATGCCAAACCACGATACCTTTGATCGCTTTAATACCGTCCTCCCCTACATAACTGATCGCTTCAGGGGGATTCGTGGAGGGAAGATCGGCAAGATAACGAAGCAGGGATAACGGGACAAAGTGCCGTGCCCGTGATACAAACCTTGCATCCACCATAAACCACCTAGGGCTGTCCTTGTCCGATTTCTAGCGATACAGTATGGCGAGGCAGTGAGTGACTACGAAATCTCTGCTGATCGCATAAACTTCTCACCTCATCAAAATACGGATGCGCGCTGGTTGGCACGCTTATTTCTCGGAAGGAGCAGGCCGGAAAACACTAACCTGTCCCATGCGGTGTCTGTTCATCAGCTGATCAGTCGATGGCGATGGAATTCCAGAATTCGTGACAGGCATACAATCAGGGTATGCCTCTTTGGAGACCTAAAGACGATTGAGCGTGGAATTTTGGAAAACCGATGCACAGCACACCTCGGCAAAACCAGCGATGCCTGGCTTTTTGCATGAGACACTTTGGGCGTTACGGTGCTACTTACTGACCTGGGTTCTTACAGCTGGAGTGGTAGAATAGAATCTATGCGAGCCTTTCATAAAAGAGACTGTGCACTTGGTACCGGCTAACCTTGTCTCCGAGAACCATTTCTTTCATGAGATTCCTTGCTTCATAGTTGCGAACGCCTTCCCATGGAGTAGATTCCACTGACTCAAAGTCGTCAACGCTAAACTGTTGCAACAGGGATAGTGAGTAGACACGCGTGCGCTGTGTGAGGACATGCCTTGACATCTTTGCCTTTGACGACGCGTGAATCTGGCTCTGCCTTCATGAGCCAATATTTTGTACGCTCCTCCATGTCGTAGAGGCTCACTGGATGGGGGGCGCAATTGAGCCTGGAATGCAGACGACGGAGGGCTGTGCTCCTTGATCCGCTCCGACTTCCGAGTCGCAGAGGACCTGACCTGGTCTCCGCAGTAGTAGCCATGTGACCCTCAGCGGCCGCTGTATATGTTAAGCCTTCTGTTGAGAACACTTTATTATCAGCCTCCAGTTGCTGTGAACAGTGCCCCCCCCTAGCGGACCCTGTCAGTCACTATAAGTTGGCGACGTCGAGTCGCACTTCACTGCCATCACCACTAACTAACACAATGTCCAACACCAACGGATTCGACACCATCGATCGCAAGGACCGTGTTCCTACCCCAAGTTTATCCGGCAATGTCGTCGACCATGACGCCCCCCATGGTATGTATCTCCCCGTTCATTCAACACTATGCAAGGCTGACATCTGCAGTCACAGAGGAATATCCTTCGAAGCGTCATGTTGTAGATGGCAAGGCCCACATGATCAATGTGCACCCCCTTAAACGCAGTGAAATGCAGGTAAGACTATCACAATACCCCCAGCGCTTGACTTGCTGATGTTCTGGCCCCAGCCATCGTACGCCCAGGATCTGGGAACTGGCGAGGTACGCTCGTCTTCTGGCTGCGTTCTCGCTCCACCCTATGCTCACAGTTCACAATGCATTAGGTGACGCATGGTATATATGGCTCGTTCATTCAGTGCCTTGGCACTGTCGTTGGATTCTGTGGTGCTGTCCCATGCTGCCCGTGCCCGAACCCCTTCCGTAGCGTCCAACAGGGTAAGGGGCATTTCACTTATCTCCCCGTTTTTGTCTCATATACCGTTCCTAGGTTCGGTCGGTTTGGTCACACGCTTTGGCCACTTTTACAAGTCTGTGGATCCCGGTCTCGTCCAGGTTAATGTCTGCACGGAGTCCCTACGGATCGTGGATGTTAAAATACAAATCAGTCCTATCGGCAGGCAGTCTGTCATCACGCGCGACAATGTTAATGTCGAGATGTGTGTGGCCCTTTCCTCACGGTCCTTTCGCATGTTCTGCGCTAATCTTAGAAACAGTGACTCGGTGATCTATTTCCAGATCACGAACCCGTACCGTGCTGCTTTTGGTATCAGTGACCTCCGTCAAGCGCTCGTCGAGCGTGCCCAAACGACCTTGCGTCACGTCGTTGGTGCTCGCGCGGTTCAGAGTGTCGTCACTGAGCGCGAAGCGATCGCCTTTGAGATCGCAGAGATCGTTGGCGACGTTGCTGATAAGTGGGGTGTCGCCATCGAGGGCATCCTCATCAAAGACATTATCTTCAGCCCCGAGGTCTCAGCCTCGCTGTCCTCTGCCGCTCAGCAAAAGCGGATCGGAGAATCCAAAGTCATCGCGGCACGTGCTGAAGTTGATTCTGCCCGACTCATGCGTCAGGCTGCCGATATCTTGGCTTCTCCTGCCGCTATGCAGATCCGTCAGCTCGAGGCGTTGCAACAGATGGCTCGGTCTGCGAATAGCAAGGTCGTCTTTGTACCTATGCAACTTCAGAGTGATATCGTCGGCCAGTTGAGGAGTGGTGACCAGATTGCTTCCGGGTCTGGCGTTTTCCTTGGAGATGAGGGTCTCGGTGCAGCCGGTCGCGCTGCTCTCTTGAATAGCGCTTCAAACGTATAGGCCATGCAACCGCTGTTTTCTGATTCCACTGTCATCCATTACCGCTTTCCTCCGATATGTCCTTGATTATAACTTTTGTTTCCTGCGTACCTCTGACCGTCTAGGTTGTATTTTTGATCTACGCCTATAGCCACAGTTCATGCTGTTGTCCCCTTACGTACTTTACATACCGCTGAGTGTAGCTTTGGATTCATTATGACCTCCGTGAACAGTTGAAAACAGGTTCGAGTACTACCTATGTAAGAAGGTGGAATGGAATACAATCGGCCAAGAAACGTCAAGTCACTTGATTCCGTGCACTTCATCCGAGTGGAATGAGCGCTGCAGGAACACAAAACAAGAACAAACGAAATAAGCCAACGACAGAGACAAGACAAAACGTTATATACGAGTGCGCATGTCGAGAGCGATCAAGGGTAACAAGAGCAAAGCCCGATAGATAATCCGTTGTGTTAATAATTAGTTTGTGGGTCCCACCAAGAAGTTGGGTAGAGTGGACTCGGGAAACGAAGTTAGCACTCTCAAAGGGAACAGGAAAGTAACTATAAAACGAAGTCAATGATGGAACACAGCGAAGGAAAATATTAGAGAATTGAATAGAGTAGCGTTAAGGTGTTCAGCAGGAAGTATTGCGCTCAGTGGGTTTGCCTATGGGTCTCCATGGGTTCCTGGGGTCCAGGTCGAGACTCGCCAGCGTACCGTTCAGATCGTGAATAGGACCTTGTTCCTCGTGAGCATCGTGACGACTAGACTGTCCCTGGGAAGAGGTTTGGCTAGAGGTTGGTCGCGAGACTGGCTCTGGGCGGGAACTGGAGCGGCTGGGTTCAACCGGCCGACAGCCGTCAAAGTACGGACCATATTGATGACAGCCGTTGTTGGAGGGTCGGAGTGGACTATTAGCAACTGTATTTCCATCCAGCACGCCCGAATCGAACAAGGTCTGTGACAAGGAATCTGCGGTTACCAGGTCAACCGAACCCCTTTTACGACCATCGAGCATGTAGGCATTGGGATCGGGTGAAAAAGGTGAGAAAGATAAGTGGACTTGCGATCTGATCTGGTGGTGCTGACCCGTTGCCTCCGGGCCCGTTGGTGGACGTGCTGAAAAGGAGGTTGGATATGTGTCATACAACGTGTGCGCGTTCGCGACTTCGCTGCGGATTTGGTTTGTCGGGAACGTCCGAAATTTTTCGTCAGACGCTGCGTTTCCTCCAAAGTTGGAGTCAGCCATCGCGGATGTATCTGGACCGCCCACTCCATTCATTTCATTGCCGCCGAGTTTCTGCAGAAGTTGAAGAGCCTGCTCAGTTGATAAGGATACATGGGCCGAAGCTAGCTGAGTTTCCAACTGCGCTTGGAATTGTGCCTGAAGAGCGGCCGCCTGTGCCGCCTGCGCTGCAGCCTGCGCTGCTTTATCTGAGAAGATGGTTAATAACAACGATGGCATGCGAGAACGGATGCATACATTGACTCCTCCCCCAACTCAAACGAATCCTACTTCCACCAATCGGGAAGCCTTGCATCTTTTCAATAGCCCTCTCTGCGTCCGCCTTGCGAACGAACTGCACAAA